>VMKM01001736.1:0-115699 GCA_008360985.2 Macquaria ambigua | reverse complement strand
TCACTCATCTTCTGCCAATGCTAACTTCAGACTATTCTCCAAGGTGTTTCTTTGACAAGTGTTGGTATCCTGTAGCTATGTATGCTGCAACAACAACAACAGACTTTACATTTACCATGGGGCAGAATGCTTAAAGCTGCACCAGGAAGGATTTTAATGTAAGAATCCATCCAGCCTAAATCAAAAAGTGGGGCTGCAGCAAAGAAGAGCTTCTTATCCCCCCATGGAGTCGCTCTACATTCACCCACTTTGCCCAAATTTAAGTCTGCTGTTGGGTGTAATCACTCTAATCTCTTTGTAGTGCTGAAAATTAACGGCAAATACAAAACTTCTACTGTACCTGTACAATGTGTCAACCAGATAATGATGGCTTTCTAAGAGTGCAATGTGTAAAGTACATTCTAAATGACACTAAGGCTGAGAAGGAAGAGTGGAAATGTATTTACTCATTTATAATATATTTATTAATTTATTATTATTATTCAAACTCCAAAAG
This sequence comes from Macquaria ambigua, assembly GCA_008360985.2. Taxonomy (NCBI): domain Eukaryota; kingdom Metazoa; phylum Chordata; class Actinopteri; order Centrarchiformes; family Percichthyidae; genus Macquaria; species Macquaria ambigua. Next base: position 115,203 of record VMKM01001736.1, on the reverse strand, counting down.
CAGCAGCACATGACTACCCCCATTTAAAGGTGTACAGTAGCTCTGTGCAGGTGGTTACTGAATGCAGAGTGAAGGTGTTTCATATTGAGCATCACCTCAACTGCATCGGTACATTGTCCCACAGGGAGATAACCCATTCTACCCAGAAGCACTGTTTAGATTGTCCATCTAAAACTTGGATCAAACAGGTAAAAATACTTTGGGTGGTACATGTTTTGAAGCTCATTACTGTCCCAACCAACTTAACACTTTCTCTAAAAATAAAAAATAAAATCCCTAAAGTGCTGTTGTTCTTTCTTCACCACCAGAAGGCTTATGTTACTACAGTGAAACAGGACAAATCATAAAAAATAAATAAAACTGTGTTTTTTTACTCCCTGGATACATGCTCAGCTCTGTTTTTGAGACTCAACATTCAGTCTTCCTTACATTTCAGTCTTAAATATTCGCTTGTTAATTTATGTTCATCTAACCCAAATTAATGAGAGTCTGAATCTCATTTCTGTGGCATGATTCATCATTGATAAGACCCACACAAATGTATCATCCTCAAATTTAATAATCAGATTAGAGTCAGAGATACAGTAAATGGTGCCATAGTGGGCGCTTGGCTGCAGCGCTTCTGCTGAGGGTAGTGCGGGGGGAGGTTTCCATCTTATCTGTCTGGAGCCTGTTTTCACAGGAACTTCATGCTTATTTGTAAGACAAGAAAGGAACGATATTTATATAATATGTAGAAAAAATTGCAGACCATGTGGACTTAACCAGGCTCAGTCAATGAAACCATGACAAATACCCAAAATAATGTACCTTGACAGACCAAAAAAAATATATAGTGACCTGCCCTTACAAATCAGCAGAAACAGCAGTGCCATAAACAGTTAAAACACAGCCAATTTTTCGTAAATGCAGCCCTCCCCCTCTGCCCACAGTAGCATGCACACACCATTTTTATGCTGAGTACATATATTTTTATGTATGTTGCACTTGTAGTGGGGGATTGCAGTGTTAACCCTCCCCCAGCCCTCTGTTTTGTCCACACACACTAACATGTGAGTGGAGGCCATGTTAACACACAGCAGTGTAAGACTGGTTAATGGTTTCACTAGAAACAAACATGCAATAATAGCAGCAGTGGGAATTTTCTTTAACCCAATGATCATCAGCATTGTTTGCAAAAACACATCTGAAACAGCTCTTTGGTGCAGAGCACTAAGTATTCTCTATACTGCTGTTAGCAAACAGCACCTTGAATAAATGCATGTTTCTTATTGGCTGTACATGCCATAAATAGAGAAATCAGAAGTTTATCTAAAGCATTAGTGAGAAATTTGTCTCAATACAGATAATAACTCCTCATGTCAAAATTCAACATGGCAACTACATACACACATACACCCACAACCTACAAATAGGGCTGGCAAATTAAAAAGATAACGATAATTATCACAATATAATTTCCCACAGTATAAATAGAACAAATGTTTGATAAATGTTCGATATAATTAAACCACCCATACACCAGGAGAGGGGGCCGCTAATGCACCTTAAACTGTACTTGCCACCTGCCATTAAACAAGAAGAAGAAGAAGAAGAAGAAAAGCCAATCAGAAGCCTGGATTAAAAGAGCCAATCAGAAGCCAGGATTAAAAGAGCCAATCACGTTGCAGGAATAAAAGAGCCAATCAGAAGCCAAGATTAAAAGAGCCAATCACGTCGCAGAAACTGAGGTATGCAACAAGACTGCTTCAGTGGTTTGGAGATATTTTGGCTATTTACAATCCGACAAAAAACAGAGCAAACTGCCAAAGTCACGTGCCAGCTAAGACGGGCAACACCAGAAACCTGTTTCATGATTTGAAACAATATCACCCATTAGAACATGCAGAAAGTAAGAAATTACAGTACCTTAGATTTGTGAAACATTCCACTGTTTGGGAAGTGTTTGTCATGTTCTGACAATAACGAACAGTTTAAAACCACAATTAACCACCTGGTTTCTTCAACTTTCACTCAGGAGCAAAAATCAGCCTTTGAACTTAAAAGAAATAATGATTTGACATTTATTGTGATAATTATCTATATCGACTGATATGAAAACATTTTTTGTGATAACATTTTTGGCCATATCGCCCAGACCTACCTACAAACACACAAAACACTACAATTTTTTGCCTTATTCGCCGTTAGCTGTAGCTAGCTAGCTAGCATCATATGCACCAACCGTGTGTGGGAGTGTGTCTGTGTGAGTTTGTGTTTAGCTCAGACTCCGACTGATCTCAGAACTCACCAGAACTTTCTTTGTCTTTCTGTTATTTTCCTCTAGCCTCTCTCCTTTTTCCTCTCGTCTCTGTACATTTATGTATCAGATTCATAAGACGGATACGTTGAAACATTTGGCCTCAGTTCATGAATTTGTGTTTACACCCACTCTTTCTTTTCACTTTACATGCAGTCATCTGAAATTCGCCTCGAGTTGTGAGTCTGAACACACCTTTAGAGTTTATTAATGTTTTGCATTTTATGAATGTTGATGTCATGGGGGGTAAGTTACTTTGATTCTGGGTGTGCACTACACTGAGGCTGAAGTTGGTTTCAAAGGTTGATGATGCATATCTGTGCCAGGTGCTTGGTTAGGTGTTTATACACAATATATATATTGTGTTTTTGTTTGTTCACAATCAAGATAAATTAAAAATATCTATGATGTTAATTACCAGTAAAAAGGGCCTCTATTGGGTATTTAAGTAGCCCACCACCATTTCTGCAGCTTTGATGTCCTCGAGGTTTTTAGTGGAACACTATATAGCTAGGCAACCCATCTTGCAGTAATATGCAGATTAAATTCTGGTGGTTTTGACATTTGTAAAGGATCATGTTGGCCAGTTTGAATATTTAAGTTCTTTCAAATAAGCCATCGAGTCTCTTGCAGAAAACCCATGCGTTCTGCACTGTCATCCCATCAGTACGAGTGTTACTGTTTACTTTTATGAGCAACATCTACTTGATTACTGCCACGATTATATTTTGCATGGCTTTTATAGATAGATATAGTAAGGGCCATTTCTGTAGAGTGTTAGTTCTTATACCGCGAGTGTGCTACTTACTCCAACCTGCACATCCATTGCTCACACAACACCACCTGCAGTATTTGATAGCAGATAGGCTAGGACGAGCAAGTTAGCAAGCTAGAGGCGCCCCTGAATGGTTCAATCTTAGGCCTGAACTGAGCATTAGTAAATATCTGCTACCGCACATTGTTGTTGCTGTATCTCTCCGAGCTTACTGTCAGAGCTGAGGCTCACTGCTCTTTATAAAGCAAGATGACACAAACAGCAGGATAAAATAGGTCAAATCCATAGGAGGAAATGTGTGCATTTGCAAGGCTATAAAAACAGTTACAGTAAGGATGTGTAAAGCACACACAGTGCTCGAACACAGACTGCACATTGCAGTGCAGCAAAGCAAACCACCTCTGCTTTGATATCACCTGCTGATATTTTCTACATCATTACTCTTGATCATTTGATTGGTCGGCTGGTAATGAGTGACAGCAGGTCTTTTTCCTGTCCATTTTCCAGTAAGGACGTCTGAGAATCGATTCTCAGGGTGAGGTGATCATCAATCTTGATATTGAGATGAAGGCACACTGATCCCTGAGTCGTAAGTCATTCATTACATTAATACTCAGTTTCCATTTAAACTCTCTCATTTGCCTAGTATACATTGTGTGGCCTTCAATATAAGCACTGCACTGCAATTGTAGCTTGAAGACAAACTTCAACGAGGCAGTCTGTCTTGATTAAATGTTGTGAGGCCATCAATGAGCATTAAGCATAAAAGAGCACATTAAAGCACTGCTGAACGCTTCCAACCACATAAAGACCCTTTTAATTAAGATCCTGAATTAAAGATGACTGAGAGACTTTCTGCTGGGCATTGTTTAAGAACAGAGAGTATGCAAACAGATAACCTTGGAAGATCACCTTGGGAAATGACCAGTCATGTGGCAGCTATTGTTTAACAAACATATGGCAGTCCCGGAGAATGTAGGGAATAAGAACAAGAAGTAAGAGCTGGAAATATATAGAAAACTAGGGACAGGATATAGAGGAACAGTAAAAGCAGATCTCTGCAATATACTGTACATCCCAAAAGATCTGGCCAAATAAAATCCCACCAGTAACAACCCACCACGAGACTGTAACAGACTGCACACAAGCTGTTTGAGGGCTCCTGAACCTGCTGGACATATGTATGTGTACAGAGCAGGTATTTGGGCATGCTGAGATACTATGACACTATAGAGAGTGGTAGAAGTAGAAGTAGCGGCTAATCTTGAATTGTGGGATGATTAGCATGTTTCAAAAGTCAGGAAGTACTTGACAGAATTTATTGTGGCATGTTTGAAGGATGCAAATATGGCAATAGTTAAAGGTTAAAAGTTTTACACTGAAAAAAGATAAAATATCTGCTTGCAATATGTGCTTAAAATGAGCTGAAGCCTATTATTTTAAGCCTTAATCTGTTATAACCAGCATTACATACTGCAAACCAAGCACAATCCATTTTAATTGAGTAGTTAATCCCATTTTGAAATCTTATTACAGAATAGGTGTTTGCTGTGGAGGTACATTTCACTGGTTGGTCAAGATGACTGTAGAGGCAACTTGAGTCTGTGGGAGGGGAATTTTAAGAGATGTCTCAGATGGAGAAACGGAGGATGATATGAGCCAGGAGGGAGTGAGGCTTGGGGACACATGGGATTATCTGTGCTAGTAATACTCAACACTGAGCACAGCAGGACCTCCCCTTCAGAAACCCAGAAAGCAAACACCCACATTAATTTTACCAGCGGCATCTCACAAATATAGAAATTGTTCTCGTCTACCAGACAAAATGTAAAAATAGAATAGAAAATAGAATTTTCATATCTAACCAAACATAACTAATCAAATGCAGGAAGTGAATCAGATTCCAGCAACAAGACAGAACACAAACCAAAATGTCGGAGCTGAATCAACAAACAAATTATCTGGAGCTCTGCACACATGTACACATCACTTTGGCAGGTGTAGGGACAATGCTTGGCCAGAGCGGACCAGTGTAGTCGGATTTGGCTTGGAAAAGCTAACAGATAGAGTGCCATGTGGAGGGAAACTCTGAGCTGGCTGCCATACTGGAATCACCTGAAGCTGGGAGGGAGGGGCATCAGTGATGTGATGGACAATCAGTGAATGAGTGAATGACCACGCTGTCTCTTTGGACAGAAAAAGACAGCATCTCCTACTGAACATTAAGACCCGAAACCATAGTGCACTGCAAACACGCAGCTAAACATAATAGCCTGCTTTTTCCCCCTGATAATAAGCAGCTGACAGCAACCGGCTGGGTCTGATTCATCAGTAGGCTGTAGAAAACAGCAGGGGCACTGTTCAGGTTACCTGATTTCAGGCTTGGATTAAGCCTCCCTTGCAGTGTACAGTTTCTCTGATGATGAATGATATTCAAGTGGCCCTGAGCAATAAAGTGCATTTCCCAAGGTCAAAAGCATGCCATGCAGTTTGCTTTGTTGGGATGCAAAGCTAAATGTGAACCAATCAGCATGGTGAACCGTATGGTTTAGCCCTAACGTGACCTGCCCTACAGATAAGGAGGAGACATCTGATAGTGATTGGTGTTTCATTCATTAAATATCAGTAAACATTTATGATAAAGAAATAGCTACCACCAAACACAAACATGCCCGCCAACAAGGATGCTGTCGCCTGTTCCGTGTAAGCATGAAAAAAAAAAGAAAAAAAAAACAACCACGCGTGATGTACAGGTAATAATGCTGTGAATAAGCTGGTAAGCATATGGACGAGAGGAAGCCGTAGGTGAGTGTGATTACTGCACTAATTAGCCTAGTATTGGCTGTGTAATGAGAAAAGCGCGATCCAAATGAGCTACAACTGGCACAAACATAAACGCGCAATTTCTTACAGAGGCCTCTATCTCTATTATTAATTTTTTTTTTTGTTACATATTTGTACAAACTAACAGTCCACAATGTGCATTTTAGATAACAGTCGCTGCTGCAACCATCGGCTGCTTGCACCCCAGGCTTACCTTGCACCCGAACATGAGAGAGAGGGTCCGGTTGCTGCAGATGACCTTACACTGGCACATGACCGGCGAGAGACACTTTAAATTCCTGACAGGCAGAGACATCAGTCCAAAGCCTCACACCAGACAGACAGCACAGACCAGAACTCGTCGGTCCGCCGCCACTCACTCAGAGCCACGATACACTTTAGACGAGAGCCGCGGAAGCTGAGAGGTGGGTGGGGGGGCTCGGTTAGCAGGCGGGCTGCCCGGTTGAAATGTGACCGTAGCGGTGCACGCGTCCAATAGGCGTGTTTTTATGCAACTTCAGTTCATGCATGTTTGTCACGTTTAAAGCGTCGGTCTGTCGCTATACATTGGCATGTCGTCCAAATAACACTGGCAGCATCATTCATGATTTGCACTAGTCTCTCTCTCTCTCTCTCTCTCTCTCTCTCTCTCTCTCTGTGTGTGTTTGATTGACCGTAACGTTTGTACTCAACGCGCAGCTGGAATCATGAGGGAAAGCAGTGAAGAGACTCAGTAGAGAGCACTGGTAGGCCTATATCTATTTTGCCCAGCGGCAGCATGAAAATAATATTGGTAGTAATATTACAGTTAAAACACACACGCACACACACTCATCTCAAGGCAGTGGACGCTGGGAAACATTAAATGGCCACATTTAACAGCCTGCTTCACCACATGTTACAGTGTGATTACTGCACCCCCTGTTGGACATGTAGAAAAGTGCTGGAGGAGCTGTCCAGGGTGCTGAAATGTTTCAAATCAGTGGACGGCGCTTGACGGCTACAAAATGTCCTCGTGTATCTGCTTGCTGATTGAGCTAAATACCAGACAGAATGTTTAAAAGTTAACTGAATAAAATTGGATTTATTTCTCTGAAAGTACACAGTTTGTCTTTTCACTTATAGAGCTGATGTGGCTCTTGATTAGCTGTTCAAAACTATAAAAATTGTTAATATAACTGATGAGTCTGGCTTTATATAAGCAACTTCAATAGAATTTATACCGAAATAAATTTCCTATAATATGTTTGGACCTGAAAAAAAGATATATTAATAGAATTAGTTACACAATTGACATTAATACTAAACATCATATATTTATTGTCCAATATTTTAAAAAGAAATAAATAGTTTTAAAATAGTAAAATAACCAGCAACATCGATAACAGAAAACATCCTTTTTCCTTTCATACCAACAATCATTGTGTCTTAACAGGCTTTATGTCTTTCACAAGATGAATCACTCATTTGTGTTTTATTCCTCTCCACTCCTGTGTGTGATTGTGCTGACATGGTGAGCCCACAGGGTGGAGCGAGAGAACCAGGTAGGCTAGATTTAAATATTGTGCATTCATCTCAGGGCCTACTGCGGCGCAGGGCTCAACGCTCCCGGGTGACGTCAGCGTTAAATTGAACACACAAACCGTTCCAAATACACCAGTGTGCTGCTCATGGTTTAAAAAAAAAAAAACCTTATCACCCTCCCAGAGAGTTGGGGATATCCTGGGAAATCTGCAAGAGGGAAGTCATGAATTTCAGCACAGTGTGAAGTAGACTAGTGTCACTTTCTCAGGAAAAATATTCTTTACAGTTAACTCAAAGACCAGAGAAAGCAGGTGATAAATCAAGAGATCAATACAATCAATACAAAAATGTGTGAGAAAGCACCCTGTACAGTAATGTGATAACCAGAACAATAATATGAACATCAGTACAGCTAGATAGCCCTCAGTCTTGATCACATGATATGTTATTGTGTGTGTGTGTGTGTGAATCAGTGTGTGGGCACGGCCTTATTCACAGTCTTCTTTTAGTACTCTAGAAGTATGACGTTGTTTGTCTTTACAATTTGGTCTAACTTTATACTTTGACTCTTGTCTCTGATCACATAAGAACATTGAGAAGACGTTTCAAACCCACAACAGTTTCCATGGATATTGCTTTCTAAAAAAGAGAACTCTGTCCTTGAACGCAGCAGCGAGTGCATTTTAATAAGGGACTCTGGCATTGACTGTACACTGAAAGCGATTGCAACGATGAGTAACAGACTTGCAACAGGCCACCTCTTCAAAATCACACAAGGGTGGCTCCACACATTTCCCCCCCTACTCCTCTTTAAATTACATCCACACAGTTTCTCTGTTCCCCCTACACCAAACCCCACTCTGAAAGCAACTGACTGAGCTCTTGATACATGCTCCTTAGGCGTGATCTAACACACTTTGAAAATAAGGCAGATATCTTACCATCTAATCAACAATCTGCCACATTGCAAGTGGCTTATACAAACAAGAACGGCCCTTTAAATTAGAGGTTCTAAAGACGACACGTGGATGTTTTTTAGTAAGGTAATATTCATTTTGGAGAAAAGGTGTTTCATGAAAAGTAATAGTAAAGTTGCAACAAATCTTTTTGCTGCAGTAATTACTGTATGCATCTGATTTATCAGCTGTAGTCATTGGAAAGAATTTCTTAGCCATGTTTGTGCTTCGACTTAAAAAAACTGTTGACAGAGAAAATGCACGGAAACCTTTTCATTTGTCAGTCCACCGAGCTCTGACGTGTATAAGAACAGCAGGAGGGAAGCCATGTTAGTCCAGGCATGACTGTGTACAGTACATGCCTGGGCTGCCTCTCAGTGGTTTCACAGAAACACAATTTTCACAGACATGTAATTGAAATGCTTTTTTGTTGTTGTTGTTGTTTAACCAGCTTGTATATAGGACCAACCTTATTGTACTATATACAACAGATGTTTTTCTAGATTTAAAATGTACACATCTGTATACATTTAAGTAGATTTCTTTTGATCCCAGCAGCATTTTCAGGCAAATAATACATAAAGATGGATATGACTGTAACACTATCTATACTCAGCACAGATACAGTATAATTTCTATGCTGATCATATACTGTAAGTGGCTTCCCCCTTCCACTACAGCATTATGTAAGCGTGGGAGTCACATGGAAACCTGAACTGTGGTGTTCCAGTGTTGAGTATAGCATTAACATCCTAATGCTGCATTGTGTGTGTGAGAGAGAGAGAGAGAGAGAGAGAGAGAGAGAGAGAGAGAGAGAGCCCCAAAAGAGCTGGAGTGTTTCCATGACAACATCTGCAGGGGGTGGCAGATCCCTAACAAATAGACCACTTGCCAGCAGCATTCTGGTCACCGTATCTAGCCTATAAGATGACTATTTGTGTCACGGGTGGTTGTGTACATAAAAGCAGGTGCCTCATGCTACTACTACATGCGACACACATGCCAGTGTTTTCTCAAATCCACAGAGAATATAAAGAAGCACTGTGACTCTAAGAGCAAGCTGCTAGTGCTGGCATTATTCACCACTGCCTGTTACAGCAGCCTACTGAGCCTGTGAGTGCCAGAAATTGTGCTAAGCCTAATACACTGTAGGTTGAGCCAGATGTGCCGTAATGAACATTTTCTCATCTTTTCTGTTAGCCTTGGTAGCCATTTTTAAATCTTGTTATCATCAGTGGTTGAGAAAAACACATATTAATGGTTTACCTTTACATAAGAGATAAAGAATGAGGCCCAGCGCTGAAAACTCTAAATCATTTATGTTTTTTTCTTTGTCTACATCTCTTGACATTTGAACGTTCTGGATGTCAATCATTTTAGATTAGCTCAGTTCAGTTTTTAGAAGTCGGTTGGATCAATAGCTGCTACTCCACTAAAAAGTAGTGAACTACACTGTCTAACATTAAAAATAAATATTATTTAGTGTTCTTTTTTTTTATCACACCCTTCAAACAAATATATGAAAATCTTCACAATTACAATAAAGTTGGAACTACTTTTTTTCAAAATATGCACATTCATAATGATCTATTGTGCCCATGCTAGATTGGACTGTATATATTCTTAATAAATATGTGAACTACCACATAGTTTTGTCAGACAAGCAATCCTTAATTGGAGAATTTGCAACTCTGCTTAAGTAAGAATAACAATAATATTACTCCCAAACAATACCATGAGTTTATGGATCCAAATGCATCATCAATAGGGATTGAAGTATCCCATCTTTTTATCTATGTATTGAGCAATTTCTAATGAAAACACAAAATTGAATGTAGTTATTTCTTAATGGTTTGTTACAGCCTTCATGGTGCATTTTTAAATTTAGTGATTACAAAGCCCATATTTTTCCACATCCTCCAATGTCTCATCCAAATCCTGACAGCGACAATAAAGAACAGTTTCAGACTACGTCATTTGAGCACAGGTTTGTTTTTTTTTTTTTGCTGTCTGGACTCTCTGTCTCTAAACAATTGATGTACAAATATGACTGTGATGAAGAAATAATAAATTAAATAATAATGTTTCCACCCGATAATCTGTTGCATCTGAGTGCAGCACATTCAAGCTTACATCAAAATGGCCTTCCTTAATTTTAGCTTGCGTTTCCTTTAGCTACATTCAGGTAAGCTCACACTGTATTGGTGGGCAAAACTACAGAGAATGGACATTTGACAGTGATTGTATTCATTGGCATTTATGTCACGTAAAGAAAGCTGGGTATCTACATTAATCCAAACAGTTGGGTGGAAAAAAATGTGGATCACTCTTACACAAGAAGCCTCCAGTCTTCAGCCTTCTATAACCTCCAGCACTCAGCAGCTTTGACACTGAAATAGTATAACTAAAGTGCAAACACAACTGGGAATCTCCTGAGGCTCTGAGACTGCCTCAGCTCTACTGACTAGAAAAACACCCAAGGTGAGAATTATAGTATTCACACCTGCACAGAACCTGCTGTATCTGATTTCTCTCGGCTTGAATATCTGATTTCACCTGTTCTTACTAGACAATGTTGGTCTGTTAGTTACCTAAAATGCATCTCAACAAAGTAATCCACTCTTCAGAATGTCAGGGAAAGATAAGTTGGACTTAAAAACGCCTTGCTCATTCCCCATAAGCTGCACGGGGATTCATTCTTCTCATTAAAATTAACAAAACAATGTTACACCCAAAACCTGGACATCCTGTGGTAGAGCCTTGCCTCATCCCAGCTGCAGGTGCAACAGCTGCACTCAAAGGTTTCTCTACAGGAAAACCGTGATGTTTCACATCTGATATTCCTGGTTCTGTCTCTTGCAAAACCATCCAGTTGTGTAAATTTGACATGCCAGAATGGAGTCATCACCAACAGTGCTGACTAGGAGCAATGCATTATGCATGAAGTATGGTGTGCATGTTGCACCTTCAACACACTTCAAAAGCCAAAAAAAAAAAATCAATTAGCCCGGTACTGCACTTGTTTTTCTCCCTTTGGTAGCTGCAGACGTGCTTAGAGACAGTTATTAAATGGTTAAATTGAGCTCTTGGGGATAATTATCTGCACCACCCTCAAATGGGATGAGAACATCTACACCATAATCATGAAAGCCTAACAGATGATCTTCTTCCTGTGACAAGCGAAGAATGTCTCACAGCAACTACTGGTCTAATTCTATACAGCCATCACCTCACTTCCTCTATCACAGTCTGGTTCTGCCGTGCCTCCTCCCACACTAAAGACAACAGCAGTGTGCTGTCCACAGTACTGAGACGATCCTCTGCCAGCTGTCCTCCATCTGAGACTTATACATGTATAATGTGAAAAAATGTGGAAGACGGATCGCTACGGACTGTCGACTCCATCTCCAACCTGTACCAAAGTCTGTCTATTGTAAACCAGAACCACCCACAAGCTAAAAAGCTTTCTCTCTGCTAAAGCGGCCACCACGTGCCTCTTCATCATTTCTAACCCTGGAACATGCTACCATAAGGGCTGGCTCTGCTGTATATGCCATGATGTACTGTATATTCACACACAAGACTTGACTTCAGTTCTCTTAAAGTAAGTCTTATTTCATTTGTATTGTCTTCAGCTTATTTCATGTCTAACTACATGTCTAACAAAGCAGTTTTAATGAACAGCACTTGAATCATGTTCATTTAAATTCTGATTCTCAATGGCTCTTCTAGTTGAATGCTGTGAATGTAGTGGACAGTACATGATGTACAATGGAATAAACAAAAAGAAAATGTAGCATGAAATACCACTATCTTTGGTTAACATGATAGATGGGGCCATTTGAAATGCTGTACTGTTTTTCTTTTACTTCTACTCCTTTAATTTGCATTCAAACATTTTAATCATAGCACTGCTAGATGTGTTATGTGTGGTTGTGAGAAACCATGTGCTACTTTATTTTGCCAAATCCTAATAACTGGCATCATGCACCTTAGCCAAAATACTCAAGATACACACTACGGATGCCTTTTTGTGAGTTAACATGCTAGTACTAGCCTAATGTCTTTTAAAGGAACACATTTTCCATGTAGTGTTTCCATAGCGTTGACAGGCCGTGTCATGTTTTCTGTAGCAGAAAGGTTCACTTCTACCATCCACTGAAATATTCTAATAGCAATAGATGGTGGTCAGACTGCAGTTTGGCTGCTATTAGTTTAATTTTCTTAGCCTTGGGTTGTCACTACAGCTCAGTCTATAATTAGACATGAAATTTTGTCTGCTCCTGTGCTCTGGTTTTCTAGTAGGACCACAGCCTGGACATTGCACATTGCAAATCATTACATAATATTTGCCTGTGGGTGCTAGCCTCCCAACTTTAGGCTTTAATAGACAACCATGATGCTTCTTCCAATAGGGCAACCAGACAGCATAAAGTGGCAGTTCATGGCACTGGTTGTCACAGAGGTGCCACACATTAACAATACTTAACCCTATAGATCAATGGTCTAAGTCAGAACAATAAGAGTGAGTTTGTTGACTTTTGTCCATGTTGTTTTTCTCCATTAATATTGCATTCAACTTGTCTGCTCCTGTGCTCTGGTGTTAACTGCCAAACAACTTTGTAGTATAAATGTGCAGCTGTCATTATGGATTGCTTCACTGATGGAGGCAAGGGAGCCAAAAACATTTGGTGAAATAAGCATTGTGTGCTGGAGAAGAGTCGTGTGACGCGTTCTAATTATGATGGACTTGCACTGAAGCTCATACTGGTCTGCACCTCGCTGCATGCGCTTTCTCAAAGTTAGAAGTTGCCTCACTCTTTTAACCGAGTAAAAGTAGCTTTTTCTTTGGAGCCACCTCTGATGAAATGCAACAAAGAGGCTCAGACCACCACTGACAGGTTTGGCTCGGCATGTAGCGAGCACAGCGGGGTACCCGTCTGGTCAGCCATGGCACCACTTCTAGCCAAGACGATAAAAACAGAGCCGCCGGTGCCAACAGGTAGAGCAGACTGGCTGTATTTATGCAGTTGACTCAACTGAGTAAATGCTTCTGTAATGCAACACTGTTTTTATATGGCCAACAATATAATATTAAATATATTTATTTATATATTATGACTGCTAAACATGGCTAGCAAAGCTGATAATAGTAACCACTACACCGAGGCAATATGGGGTCGTCCATTGTTGGGCTTGTTGACATTGAGAAATGTTATGGAAATTGATGTGTTAAAATGTTCATGTACTTGTAATTGTAATTGTTAGTGATTGTTATGAAACACAAGTATAACCACTTAAGGGTAAAGACAGGAAAAGTACTAGACTTTTCCTGTGTGTTTGTGTGTAGCGTGACAATCTCATGACAGGATGTAAAGGATGAGTGAGGAGGTGAACATCATCCTTATGGTCATGTGCTAGATATAGATAAGTACTGTGTTCATTGTTGCCCTATTGGTCAAACTATAGGATATGGGGCTATGATAAGAGCAGGGCTTGTTGCCTCATTAGTTAAGAAAAATGGATGGGGTTGTAACAGGAAGGGGGTGAAACTTGTGACTTGTTTGTGATGTGTTTGTTGTCCAGTATTATTATATATATATATATATATATATATATATATATATATATATATGTGTGTGTGTGTGTGTGTGTTGTAACAGATGTTAGTCAGTCTCTCCCGTACAGGCTACAGGCTATGTATGGGGTAACTCTTGCTTGCAAATAATAAATAAATAATTCTAAGGAATTCGAGGTAATTGTGATATTGTGTTTGGGTATTTCATTACCATCATCTCACCGACACTAGACAGCATCAGGTTTTCTGATTGCCACGACAGAACTTCACATGCTTACTGGCACATGCAGGCTCTTTGGGCAGGAAAACACCTTTTTCTTTTACAATATGAACGACCCTAAAGTATAGTTTAATGGACAGCATAGACCATTAGGAGAGATTGAAAATGCTCTTAAGGTAACACTGGTAAGCTGCCTGGCTAGCAGTAACTTAAGAGCACATAGTAATTAACAGCTTACCATAATTATGCAGTGTGCTAACTAGTAAGCAGTGTTTGGTTGAATGTAGGCTGTTAATACAATTGCAGAAAAGAGGATGAGAACCACACAATAAAAGGCATCGCTTCTGTTTAAACTGGTAACTAACTGGAATTATCTGCTTTTGAGATTTCTGTTCAATAAATTAACACACCTTTACATTACATTATGATCCACAACCCTACATGATAACTCCATCACATCTGATGAATACTGTGCCATGTCGAAGTTCTGACTCTCGTGGTCAGTTATGATTGTATTCAAACCCGTCTTCAAACTCGTATTGGCTGATCGGATACTTTACTGTAGATAGACTTTATAGGACTCTGCCCTCCCAGCACTGTCCCCTTTAGCTAACTGGTGATAGGGTAGACCAATCAGCCAATCACATCATGCCCATCAAACTCATTATAAAGCTGTTTGTGGCAATAAAATAGCAAGATGTTGAAACATCGCTTACAGTCAGCTTCTGATGAGAGAAAGGACAAACAGAAGACAATGGGTACATAAATATTGCACAGATTAAATGTTCTATAGTATGCTGTTGTGACACCATGACTGACAAAAAGAAAGGCTTAATCATTTTGTTGCCACTATGTGCAGCCAAGTAGTAATCTTCACGATACGAAGCTAATATTTCTTCCATTTTTTGCCTGTTAAAGGATTTTTTGGGGGGTAGTTTTTCTCTATCTGAATCAAGGGTCCAAGAATAGAGGGTGTTGTATGCTGTACAGATTGTAAAGCCCAATTGAGGCAGATTTGTAATTTGTGATAGTGTGCTATATAAATACATTGACATGACATTCTGATTCTGACTACTCAAGCAAGAATATTGGAGGATCATGTTGCCTTAATAGTTGTATTAATAGGACATTGACGTGTGTGTGTGTGTGTGTGTGTGTGTGTGTGTGTGTGTGTGTGTGTGTGTGTGTGTGTGTGTGTGTATAAAATCTGGGGGTTTACCCCCAAGTTCAGGGGACCAAATGTAATCAGACAAATTTTACTAAACTCATCATATGTGGTTGAATTTCCTTTACAGCCACTGACTGGTTGAAGTTTATGACCCACAGACCTCAACAGACACTTGATATCTTCTCTGATGATGTTCTGATAGTCCTGGATTGCAGCCATCTTCCCTTCTTGCTTGTATTGGGGGTTTTTTTGCCTCCAGTCTGGTCCTCCGCAAACACATGCTCAGTTGAACTTAAGGTCAGTCAAGAACATTACACTGTTTGGCCATGAGAAATCTCCTTTGTTGCTTTGGCTTTATGTTAAGGTTCATTGTCCTGCTGATTAAGCATTGGTCTATGAGTTCTGATGTGTTCATTTGGATCTGAGCACTCTGTTTCTGTATACTTCCACATTCATCCTGTTGCTGCTCTCAGCAGTGAAATTATCAATGAACTCAAGTGAGATGACTCCACTGGCAGCCATACACACCCAAGCCATGACATCATCTCCACTATGTTTGACAAATGAGGTGGTGTGCCTTGGATTATGAACTGTTTCTATTTTTTCACACTTTCATCTTTCCGTCACTCTGGCACAGGTCCATCTTTGTCTCATCTGTCCATGACACTTTGATCCAGAACTCTACAGGTTTCCTGGAGTCCTTGATGCAAACTGCAACCCGGCCTTTCTCAGGTTAGCATCTTGTGGTGAACCTGCTGAGGTTATACTGGTGTAGTCTTGTCTTGATTGTTGTCTCTCACACGTGCGCCTACATCCTGGAGTGTCTTCTTGATCTGTTGGACAGCTGTAAAGGGGTTTTTTCTTCAAACTTCCAGTTATTCTTCTGTCATCCACTATACCTTATCCAGCAGGCTGCTCACAATTGCTGCAGTCAAAAGTTCATTATTGCTTCTCAAAGGTTCCCTGTGGAGTCTAACACCTGTAGTGGCGCTATGGAGCTGTTTTTCTATGAGTGGGTCCCCATTTTGTTTGTCTTGTGCTCACGCATGATGACGCATATGCACACACGCGGATGACACGTTACACAGTCCTACCAATGGTGTCACACTGTTCAACTTGATCTACAGGTGGTAATGTGCCAAGATCTGCTGCAATGCTCCAACAAAGACAGGGACGAAGAAGACTGCTAGCTAATAAACATGGATGTAAACAATGTTGCATTTAAAAATCGGCTTTGCAAATGTTTTATGAGGAAGGAATTGCACTCTACATGTTTATTAGACCTCACGGATACACACAATGAGTTTTGGTGAGTAATACTGAATGTAAACATAACTTTTATTTGTTTAGAAGAAAACTCCACAGGGCACCTTTAACTGTTGATTTTGACATATCAAATGTTTTTGCTACAACACTGATTTATTCTGGGGTTTTTTCAGCCTCATGTTGGCCTACTTTACTGGCACTGACATTTCTTTTGGTCTCCCTAAATGCAAACGTCACAACTAGAATCAAGTCGAGATCTTTTTACATTGAGTCCACTAAAATTGGGGGATGTTTGCTACATGCTTTATCTGATGTGGATGCAAATACCCTTGCACAGAGGCAAAACAACAAAAATGTGTCAATGTTCTATAAATTATTGACTGCGTTGTATATTCCAATCATGAAGTCAATAAAAAATAATGATTCTCCTTCATCAGAGCCACTTACAGTATAAATCTATTGCACAATGAACTGCGATTTAACCTTCTGAAACTGACAGCTTATATTTGTGTTCACATTTCCTCTAACTCTAACATAGACAATAACCAGTGCAAACCAGTGCACACACACATACACATACACAGTGGTTTGTGGCTGTGGAACTGCATTAAGTGGCATCTTGGTGCTCTAACACTCAACCAGCCTAGTACAAGCTCATCATGTCTACTCAGCTAATTAAGGCTGGAGGAGCTCTGGACTTCTCTAGCCTGTTCAGTATTTTCATTTTCACAAACACACACAACGGCGCATATATATACGCGTATATATATATATATACTGTATTCATCATAATGTGAAAACCTATTTTCTCACCTCTATGTCCTTGATGTTGATCCTAAGTCTTTAACCCTAAAAATGAAATGACCTCTTTCAAAGACGACTGTCAATTTTTTGTCAATAGGAGGATTTTCCTAGTCGTAGAGCACTGGGCTTATGTCCTAGTGTCCTCACAAGGATAGAGGTGCACAAAAATATGAATTACATTCAAATATATATAGACAAAACCTATCCAAACCCAGAATAACATACAAATCTATAATGCTTTTAATCAACAAGTCTGCTAGAGTTTTACTCCTTCTGCGTGTCTAAACATGCTCACTGGCACATACACACCCACATGTGCCAGGCCACGCTCATACGTAGCACCCAAAGTGCATGAATAAACCTACCAAGATCATACGTACAAGGAGAGCAAAACATTCTTCACACACATATTTCTGATTAATGTATGACAGTGGAGGAGATTGCAAGCATGTTCGATGCAATATGGACAGATGTAGATGCAGACCTCCCCTAAGCCTGCCAGAACGACTAGCAGACTTCAAGCTAACATGCAAAACAGAGGCAGCAGCAACAGAGAGATGGAAGGAGAAGAACGACACGAACAGAGAGGTGAATTTACCTACCACACACGGGCAGAGGGAAGGGAGCTTAGTGCGGCCCTTCATGAGCGAGAGACAGAGGAAAAACAGCCTCCCAGACACCCGCAGTAGAGGAGGAGAGGGATGGGGAGAAAGAGAGAGAGAGATGGGAGGCTGGGGAAGGGGAAGGGGAAATAAAAAAAGAGGGAGGGGGAGAGAGGGAAGGGGAAGGGGGGTGTCGTAGCAGACGGGGAGAGAGAGTTTTCCTGGAAGCCAGAGTTGTTGGTGTTGGATATATCTTGATGTTAAAGGCAAGGGTCTGAATAGAGAGGACTGGCAGCCTGCTCCAGCCGTGACTCATAAAATATGTTTGTCACTGCTGGTGAGTGAGGGAGGGGAGGGAAGGAGACGTAGAGACAGAGAGTAAACCTTACATATTATTTTATCTTTCTTCTCGTTTTATGAAATAAACACGACATCCACGCTGCTCTATGCTCTTTGCTCCCTCTTTGACCTACCGCCACACACGTATACGTTACGAAAAATACACATCAAGTAAAGGCTAAATATTATGATGATGATTTAAAATGAGGAACATTTTGACACAGATATCTCTGTTATGCAACCATCATATAATTACATATTTTCCCTTTGTGGCTAGTGTTTTAGCTGTAGCCTATATGTAGATTGGCTTTAGGGTGAGAAAGGCCAAGTTTGGGAGAATATATTTGTATCACCACACACTATATGTACTGAGCACAAGGTCACAAGTTAATCATAATCAGAGGTATGGGCAGTATAGGGTCAGCAAGGATAAGTCTTGCCCCAGGCACACGATCGATGCTTGTGACAGTGGAAAATTCTTAGAAAACCATGTTTTTTAAAAAACTAGAATGATTGAGGCTGGACACGATTGTTTCAAGATCTCAGAGTGACCTGCTCCAGAGGAATAGAAATGACCTAGGTTAAGACACGATTATGTACAGAATGAAGGGGAATTCAATAAAAAGAAAAACTAATGGTGTCTGGTCCGAGAAGTGAGAAATAACCTGTCAGTCAACTCAAGGTCAGCAGGTGGTACCATGCTTGAGGCTCCACAAGAGGAGGAGTAGAAGAAAGGTATAAAAGTGAAGATCTGTACATTGTATAATCAGTCTCTTCATGAACAGACTGGTGTTTGCTGTAACTGTTGATTCTTCAGTAAACTCTATTCACCTTTGAACTCTTTTGGACTGGTTGATTGCTTTTGTACCATTGTAATTTATTAACAGTGTGGTGAAGATCCGAGGAACATCTGGCCCATCGAGATTTTCCACCGCATTACATTGGCCTACAAATTGATTGCAATTGAAGACTGTGAATATAAAATATCAGTCAAAAATATCAGCCATGTTTATCAAGGATGCTCCATGACCCTGTTGATGTGTAGATTCTGGAAACTTCTGTGCCCATTAAACACCTGAAATGATTAATTGATCAATTAGTTGATTGCTTGTCATCTATTAAGCAAGAAATGCAACCAACATTCGTTGGTTTCAGCTTCACAAATGTGAGGTTTTGCTTCTTTTCTCAGTTTGACGTTTTAAATTTGAATACTGTGGTCAGACAAAACAGATAGTTTGACAATGTTATGGGCTCTGGGAACTTGTACAGTCTATTGAACTTTTATTACATAATAAAAAAAAAGTGTTATGATGAAATCATAATCATTTGTTGCAGCGCTAGTTATAATTTTAAGATTGCTCTTGTATTCCTAGCAGATCTGTCCCTGCAGATAGCCAACTATCACAAGACTTTGTCGTCAAGCCACAGACGAGAAAAAATATTGACTCGAAACAAAACAGCAACACTTTCCATGGCTATGCACGCATTCATTGTTTGTTAATTGAAAAGGCCCCAGCAGTTTATTGACTGAATAAAACCAAATCTGTTGTGCAGAATGTACAAAGATGGCAATTGGGAAAGAGAAACTATTTTTTTTAAATAACATAACAATGGAAATGATTTCTGACCCATATTACACTGTAGTACAAGTATTTGAGCAGTTGTAACTTTTTTCCCATTTTGAATTTTATATGCAAATCCTGAGTCGCTGTGCCTTGATATTCTATAATGCAGTACTGTTTTAAAAAGATTTTTAAATGGCATTCACTGTGGAAAAGAAGTACTTCAAAATAGATGAATAGCACTCAAATGGAAGTTGGGCACTCATCACATCATTGTGACATCTGCAGAAACATTGTCAGTTTGTCGGTCAGTTGTTTTAGCTTAGAGTTGTTACCTTGTGTGGAAACTGTTTAGAGTTAACACTGCTGGCTCTCAGACTAATTTCATGAATTTTATTTCAAGTAAAAGTGATTTTGTCTCTCTAAAGGTTATCATAAATTAGTCATACTGTATTTTGTCTTTTTAAAGTTCATATTTCATGTCATTGTGCTTTTTCTTTTTACATTTTTCATACATATAATGCACCTTCAAAATGTGACAGACAGTTGCCAGTATTGTTGGCTGGATGCTCAGATCTCTTGCTTTTCTAAAAGATGTTTTTTCTATTACGCTTTTCAAATCAGACCTCTTATTCTGACTTTGGCGCAAATAGTATCTTAATATAGCCCACTGTACTGTCTCACCTTACCAGTTCACATCAGCCGACAGGTGTTACAGAAGGTATTCACATGTTGAAATGGCAGAGAATATTTATTTCTGCAAAAACGTCAGTCATCTACATGATGATAACCAAAACACTATTTAAGGAAATGCAGTTGTGTTAAGATGCACCTACATGTATCTATTCATAGTATTTCATATTTAGCCTATCAATGACTTCACATCAAAGGCTAAATATGATAACAAAAAGCCTAGAAACCACTTTAAAAAGTGTGTGTCTAGATTTTTTACACTAAACATCTAATTGTCATTCAGGAACTTTTTTGATTCAACTACAGTGATCAATGTTTATAAGACAGGCATTCAATAAGATAGCAATCCTGTATGAAGTCAATAATTCTTACAAGCCTATGGTAATAAATTGTATTTCTGTGTCATCATCACAAAGTCACATAAGTCTCTGTCTATAGTTGGAGCAATGATTTGAGGCTATGCATTATTATTTTTAGGCGTTTTATCTCTGTGTAGCCAGAAGAGTTGGGTTGAATCTCCTGCAGCGAAACAAAATAGTTACTGAATGGACTGAGAAAGTCAATTTGCCCATGAAATTTTGATGCCAAATGTCAAAAACTAACATCTCATGTAAAAGTTATCAGATGATCTGTGCAACTAGTAGGCAAAATTTTAGTACATTTTTCTATAATGGTCCAGAAATCAAAGCTTCTCTTATTGTTAAGGTTATCCTCTTTCACTGGCATTGTTAGCTTAGAGACGCTTGATCAATCTTTACAATAATAACATGTCATTTGGTCACCCCACTAATTTCATCAAAGTTCTCAGTATTTTGACTCTAAATATAATTCTGCGTCTCTGCTCTGATCCATACAGTAGCTTAATTGGCATCATAATGGCTGTATTTGTGTGTAGTTCCTGCTTTCTGCTACATGGCTGTATTAAGAGGGAAGCAGAGTTGAGCGAGGGAATAAACAGAGTAAATGCACCATGACCCCACTGGGCTGTTTTACAGTGGAATGCTGTCGGGTGATGGATGGGTTATGACACCTGCGGAGGTTAGGCCCAAAGCCCTCTGGACCTCAGCGACACACTGAGCTGTGGCTTCTGCATCAGCTTCACTGTCTGTGACAAAAGACAACTGGAGCACGTCGTGACATTTCCATCTGGAATGAAGCCTGTACTGTTAGAACAGTGTCAAACGCTGTGTAACCCGCGGATCCAGCCGCATAAGACCCAACATTAATTTTCTATTCTCCGCATTCATGAGCGTTCTCTGCTGCCGCCTACACAGAGGTCATCCTCCTACCTGCATACTGTGGGCTTCACATTATCTACACCCTTCAATGGCAGGGCTCTCTCTCTCTCTCTCTCTCTCTCTCTCTCTCTCTCTCTCTCTCTCTCTCTCTCTCTCCCTCTCCTCACTCCCTCCCTTCCTCCTTTCATCTCTATTCTCTCCATGATGATACCCCTGCCATGTTGTCATGGCAACAATCGGGCCCTGATTGCCTGGTTGCTAGGCAACTGACATCACCTATAAGAGGAACATGAAGATACAAAGCCAGAGACAAACAAATCACACAAAATATGTGCACTTGTACATCACTGTGTCGAGTGTGAGCTTGTGTGTGTTTGAACTCTCACGCTGTCATTAGCTCATGTCATGTTTTTCATTAAAATGTTCACGTTTTTTTCTTTTTCAGTGCTAAAGCCACACATGTAGGCAGCAAAGTGTATCATTAGAGTTAGAAAGCATATAATTCAAATATGACTGGTACTCTGGGCAGCCTTCTGCTCTCTGCCAAACAGGGGGTTAAAAACCTCTGAATCCATGACCTGAATTTTAGGTGAGAACGTTACAAAGGTCTGTGACAAGGGACTGTTCATGAATAACTGATACAGGGTCCAGCAATTTCCCATTAATTTTGAGGAAAAACACAAGGCCTCGGCCTCAGTGAACGCAGACCACATATGTAGTCTAAGGCTCAGGCATAATGTAGCATCCAGATGCTTGGATGGACACAAGCAGCTCAAACTGGACAATATCCCTGAGCCTGAGATTGTCATGGACTCCTGTGCTGTAGTTTACCAACGTGCCACAAGGTGTCATTGTGTGCTATATTGAAAAATATGATCTCAGCACTGTAAGAAAATCTGATCCCATTTGCAAGGCTAATACAAGTGCTATTCATATCGATGATATCAGCACTACCATCCTTGTCCTGTTCCTGTCATTTTTATTCTAGCTTCCTCTTTTCTGCACTCCTGCATATTCCAGTCCCACCCCACACATACACCAGCACTACACATTGACAATCACACTCTAATCACATAACATAAATGCTAGTTAGTGCCTATAGTGTGGACATACAGTTTCATTACAGAGGACCTGGTGAGAAGTTGACCCTCCTTGACCTTGGCTCTCTATCTAATGAGGCCCACAGGACCTCTTCTATTAAATCTACCCGCATCTTTAAACATACTTCATAATCGCTATCAGTTTAGTTATTTCTCAGTCTTATTTACAGAATTAGCACGACAATTTGTTGTGTTTCTCGTCCAGTCGGTGCATACTACAGTGTTAGAGTAGAGTCAGACGCAGTCCTCCTCCTGGTCCACCATAGCAGGATCATGTTTCGCCATTAGCCTTCTCACTCGATGTTAGACGACAAAGTCTCCAGCCCAAACAACCCATGATGGATCTAATCTGTCACCTGTCATATGGACAATTTCAGGACGGACAGCGATGCTGACAGCCAAAACACTGAAATTAAGCAGCAGAGGCTGTAAGCAGGGTCTGCTGGTGGACAGCAAGTAGGCTGCTGTTTAAATACAGTTAAGACCAAAATGAATTTTTTTTTTCCCATAGAGGCTATAGGCTCTTAGGCATTTATAATGAATATATATCAATTTACGTCAACAAAATAATGACCAATCAGTGGCACCAAAGCTAAGTGTTTTACCTTACACAATAAAAGCCTAATTGTCCAAAAGGGTCAATCAGGCTCAAAGAAGAAGAAATTAGCCTTTTCATTCCATATATAGAAAGATACATAAAGACACTAAAAAACAATAAAGATACTGCCTGAGTCTGTCGCCTCTTCACATTGTGGTATACTGAAACACTCCTCAATAATGTCTAAACATTCAGGGTAAGATTCAAAAGAAATGATAAGGCATTGCTCATCCTCTCACTGGAGGAGACAGTAGAGCCGAGGGAAGCAAAAGACAGCGAGAAAAGAGTGGAGGACAGATTGTGTTGTGTGCATTTGACAAAGAGAAGCTCTTCACAGCCTCCTTGCTGGCTACAGACCCTGGTGGGGGTGGTGGGCATTATAAAATAGTGACTAGAGGTTAGTATTGCATTGGCAACATATTATCATAGAGAGGGACTGATGATAATAAGGTGGATGGAACAAGGTGATTATATGTGCATATATGTTGAAAAGAAAACCTAACATGCAGTGATTTGATGTTCTGAATCAAGACCACTTTGATAAAAGTTGCAAATGATCCCATGTTTTATTTCTGCAACAACACCATTCACAATCGCAGCTGCTTGAATGTAGCACCTTGCAGTAAAAATTAGCACCATACAGCAAGCCTCTACCTCCTGTTTAATTAAACCTGACAAGTTTTCTAAGACAGGAGCTCGCACCAATTTCTTAACTCGAGCAAGGCTGCAGATACAATCCACAGAGCAGAAGCCACTTGTACTGGAGCAGGATGCTCTGCAGTTTGTGTGAGCTCTGTCTGATCATGTAGGTGTGTGGCTTTCTTTCGGGAAAGCGGTTGAATGTGTGGGTGAGTGGTGCAATATGTACTTAAAGACGAAACAAAAAAGAAAAACGTAGCTGAGTGACCACAGAAATGTGCAATATTTCCTTCATGAGCACAAAGGCAGAAGCAGAAATGATGACGGAGAAACCAAGAAGGAGAGAAAAACATCTATCTGTATAGCATTACATCTCTGCTATCCCCTCAATTCTGCTGTGCTTTTTTTTTGTTGGACAACAGAGAAGCGCTGTGCAGTCATGGCATCAGGCTTGCACCGGGGCAAGCCCTGCTTCTTCGCTCACTGTGCCCTGGGAGCAACTTGGCAGGATCAGTGTCTCTGTGGCTGCATACAAAGGCCTCATGGAAGCTCGTGCCCTTGAGCGGAGATCATATTAGCTCTCCACTGGATCACTAATCCTAACCCACCACAGCACACTGTACTGCATGTCACACACTCATACAGACACACAACACACGGCATGGTGAATGGACACTTGTTAAGATGAGCAGAATTGTGGACGAGCTGAATGAATACTGAGGAGGCTCTGTTCGATTTGTGAGCGGAGGGTTTAGCTTAACTCCATTTTGGAGACTCTTAGGGCTAGAGCAAGATGCAGCAGCCATAAGCTTCTCATCCTTGCATGCACACACACAATCACACACACATAAATATTCATATATATTGAACCATAAAGAAGCTGGCAGCACAAAATAATTACAAATGTGAGCGCTAAGGGAAGAAGATGTTCATGTTGGAGCATGAAGCCATACATGAAGCAAATAATGTGCACACAGAGCTGCTGACTTTGACTACATCTTGTCAAATGTATAATTTATTTGAAGGAGCACTAACTAGGGAAGCCTCGAAAGTGCTGAAGAGGAGGGCAGAAGGTAAGCTAGCGAGTAGAGAGCAGGAAAGAGGGGAGTAAGCAGAAAAGGGGGAAAGGAGGTAAAATGAGATAAAGGAAAGAGGAGGCTGGAAGAGAGGACTGAGTGAGGGATTACAGAGGTGAAGGAGGCAGAGAGGACGAAAAAAAAAATGTGGAATTGGAAATGTGAGAGCAGAGAAGTGGAACGAGGGTGACAACAGGGAGAGGAGTGATAATCAAAGGAGCGTGAGACAAGCAAAGCAGGAGAGTTAGCAGAAATATACTGTATGTCCTCCTTTCCACACAGGAGATACAGACGTGATTCTTTATTGCAATAAGCTTCTATCAGACATCACGATGGCAATAAGATAAGTTGCTTTTAGAGCTTAAATCCCTTTTACTGTGTACACCATCTTTGTTCTCGCCTCTCAAACATCAAACCGTCCTTCTCTGACTCAGTGCCATACACGGAGGGAGAGTCAAAGGTATTGTCAGGCTCGCAACCAAATATAAATCCTGTGACGTCTCCACAAGCTCATATGCCCTAATATTCCAGTTCTAAATGTTATATAATGACACTTCTGTGTGATGCATTGCTATCATATGTTGCAATTTATTATTTATCTTTCCTGAGATTTGAGTGTAGGAAGGAGCAGAAAATTACATAAGCTGCTGAAAGTCAATTCAACGCTCAGGAGAAAAAAAAAAGAATCTATTACATGGTAGGAATTGAAACTTTGAGTGTTCCTGGGTCATCTCTTTAATACATTTAGATGAAATTATAAGCTACACCGAAGCTTGATGACTTAACATCACCTCATCAGTATTTGTTGGAGTGTTTTCAGAGTTAGTTTCCCCTAAACGCTGATTTTAAAAGGATTGAAGTCGTTACAACGTACAGACAAAACATCTCACATGTCTCTGAGGCATTTTGGAGCCTTTGGGAGAAAGAAGGCAATCTTCATATTTTATCCAAGCCAAAGGTTGGAACTTGTCAGGCGTAGACACATGTGTAACGGTAATACTAGCATTATAAAAGAAAAAGCAATACTTCCTTGTCTATTTTTACCTAAATGGCCTCAAGGACAAAAAACTCTTATTCAAATAATAATAACTTCCTGTTTAGTTCAAAGGGGCTTGCTTTAAGTGCTCTTCATTTTTCCTCACAGACCTGCACTAATTCTGCCTGCATTGCTATCAAAAGAGGTTCATTTATTACATCTCACTGGAAAATTCAGGGTTTCAGCGAACTGCCCACCAAAATACTCAACACAGTGGCTCACTGGGGATGCCATTTAAGTCTTAAACACAGCTGGGTGAAGCTTGTATTGTATTGTATAGTATTCCTCGAGCTGCTATTCTTCAGACTAAAAGCAGCATTGAGCACAGTGCTGCTTTAGTTAAACTTGGTGTCCTGTAGACACTGTTATCAGATATTTGTCGCTCACTGGCTCACTGTGGCTTCACCCACACAGCAAAACTTTGTGCACAGACCTGCACGGGGAAGCAACATTGTTCACGTAACCTGTTCTACAGTATGTGGGTGTCAGGGAACAGCTCGCCCAGGGAGCTGCTCACCCATCATCTGCTACAGTACATGATGGCAAGCCACACTCCTAACCTGCAATGCAGCCAGCCTCCATTAAAGTTTAATAACACATTTAAAGGAATACACAAAGGAGTTTTTTTGGCAAATCCGGCTCATGATCAAGTTTAATTTGCACAGTGGAAAGACGGGAGAATCTCCAGTTCTCTTGCGAATATCCAGTTTTTTTTCACTTAATAATATCAGATACCAAAGGTATAGCTGATTATGTTTGGTGAAATGTTCATCAATACAACCCAACATCTCAATGGTTGATGAGTCCTGCTTTGCCAATCAGTCAGTGTATTCCTTTATGCACTTTTGTGCACCAACTTTCCCTTTTATAAACTGACCATCTGTCTCACAATCTCTTGGCAATAGTCGGGTTTTCTTTGCCAGCTTTACAGTAAGTCTTTTCTCACTTTGATAGCGATGCAGGATTCTGGAACAAGTTTGGTGAAATATCCACTCTTACCAACTGTGGTCTTTCACTAACAGTGTTTTTTTTCACCCTAGCTAACTCAGTGAGTCACACTCAAGGCAAATAAAATGCACGAGGCGGGACTGATGTTCCAGGCTTAGAGAGAGATACCTTGACATTTTCATTTTTGTTTTCTCACAAAGAATTTGTGACACTGCATCGTGTTAGGTAGCAAAGACAGGCTTGTAGAACCAACAGGCACTTATCAGCTTGGAAGTTAGGTCATTAGAGGAAGATGTGAAATCACGTTTTTGCTTTTATTTTTATCCATATCATATGAACAACAACGTATTTAATGTACTTTAATGTAAACCTCCACAGTGTAAAATGATGTCTCCCTGCTCATCTGACTGCACCTACCTATCTATGTTTCACTGACCAATAATCTCTGTTGCCAAGGAAACTGAGAGGTTGATAAGCAAATGAATGTAATGTGCCACAGTTAAGCACACATTTATGTAATACGTCTGAAAGGGCCAGCTGCACTCACTTCTGCTCTACACACAGTCCGAGTTCAATTTTCAAATGTTCCCCACGTTCACACAGCTTCAAGAGTTGCTGTGTGTATGTCACTTCCTGCCAGAAACTGCATTCAGGTGCAATTGCTACAGTATATTGTTCACCTGTTTATGTGCCTGAGTAAGTGTCCACCAGGATTTTTGAAGGTCTAGAACAGATTGTAGCCGTCTGAACAAACAGGGTTTGACCCCAGAGTGTGTCTGGAGTCAGACTGCATTAAAGCTCTTTCATTTTTCATTTTATTAGCCAATTTCATGACTAGGACTGCCTCCATGGAGCGGCGGGCTGAGTGCCGACGCTGAGCACATGTGTATGATATAACACTTCGCTCATATCCTGTGTGCGAGAGGCAGATGTGTGCAGATGCACGGTGGGTAGCTCTATAACGTGCGCCTACGGTCGAGGTTAAGATAAAGCAGCTGAAAATATGAGGAGATTAGCATGCAGGATGCCCTCCCATGGTCTCTCCCTGACATATTCTGCAGCTCCGGCGTGACACAAAGACCCGCACAAGCAACCCAAGCACCTCTTTTACTACATCCACGCAGGTCAGCCAGCCCCTGTTTATACACTCACAAAGCATGACACAGAGTAGGAGATGCAGAGAGTGGGAGAGAGGGTCATCCAGAGAGGGAAATATCAAAGAGTATTCTATCCACACAACACTCAGGGAGCCCAGCTCACACTGAGGTTTTTAGGAAATATACAAATCTCGAAAACGATCACAAAGATAGAAACATGTTTGTGTCTGACAGAGGAAGAAATGGCATGAATACTTTTATAATTGAGAGACGACAGAACGATGAGTGCTTCCTTCTTCTCTGTGTCCAGATACAGTTGTGGCACCTCTCACTCTTTCTCTCTCTCTCTCACACACACACACACACACACACACACACACACACACACACACACACACACACACACACACACACAGAGCTAAAGTAAGGAACAGCAGATAGGCTTACCTTTGTAGTCACAATGCAGAGGCAGTCCATGGTACTTAGAACAAAATATTAGGGTGTATCTCAACCCCCCCAACCCCCCACGACAGAGGGCTGAGACCCCACACCCCTCTCCCCAGCCTGCCCCACTCCTGCGCTCTCACTCTCGTCCTGCCTTTCCCCCCTTTTCTCTCCTTCCGTGAATCTGTTCTTTGACTAACTGAACCAGCGAGGGAAAGAGAGGATGGAGGGAGGGGGAAACATGAAAAGGGAGGGGGAGGGCCACAGGGAAATAGAGAGAGTGAGCAAAGAAAGAGAGAGGAGAGGAGAGAGGGTGGTCTCGGAATTTAGTATGAGAGAGAGAAAGAGCAGAGAAAAGGGAAGGTGAGAGTACATCCGTTTTTCTTTTTTTCTTTTTTTCTTTCTCCAAGGCGAGAAAGGAACGGCGGAAAAGAAAGAGAAAAGATGGGGTGAATATGAAAAAGAGATGGAGGAAGGGGGAGGATGGAGATGGAAAGCAGAGGTGGCGGGGATTAAAAAAAAGTGGGGGAGGGAGGTTCACACTGTGGAAAGAAAGGGAAAAAGAGAAACAGAGAATAAGACAGCGAAACAGCAGAGGATGGAGAGGAAGAACTGAGGGAGGGGACAGTGAAGGAGAGAGAAAAGGAGAGGGAGAGTGGGTGAGAGCGTGTGTGTATGTGTGTGTGTGTGTGTGTGTGTGTGCGTGTGTGAAGACAGAAGGAATTAGACCGAAAGAAAATGTGTTGAGGAGGAGAGTGTGAATTACATATGCATCACAGAAAAAGAAAACACGAAGCACCGCGAGAGCGACTTACAGAAGACCAAATCGCACAAAGAAATGAAACGGGAGCTTGCATTAACCGGATGAAATAATGAGACTTGAAAATGCATGAAGGTTTTTCTGCTTGTTGTAGCACTCTGCAGCTGTTGCCTTAGCAATGGTGCAGTTGTTGCCATGGCAATAGGGGGGCTTGTTGTTGTCATATGGTCATCGTTGTAGTGCTGAGGACTGAGTAAGGAACTCTGCATTGGATTTACACACCTGTGCATCAAAATCTGTGTGTGTGTGTGTGTGTGCAAGTGTTTGTGTGTAAGTGTGTTTGTGTGCATTGGTGTTTAGGTGTGTGTCCATTCATTTTACATTTGAGTAATATAGGGCAGAGAAGCATGAAGGACAGTCATATCACCAGAAATGATTTGAACATTAGCTGTCACTACATATCCACATGATTCAACAGAAACCATTTACAATAAAAGATTGTGTGATTTCTCTTTAGTTTAGTTTAAATAAAATGGTGTAAAATCGTATGCACTCGTCTCAGTTGTACACTCTGCCTTTAAGACTGTGGGCCGTACCACTCAGTGTTGTGTAAGGGGGAATGTGTGCTTCACTGTCTTTGCATCATCAGTTCTATAATTGTACAAATCCACCCCTCACCCTACTTTCCAGCTCCCCACAATGCCGGAGCAATGGTGCAGCAATAAAGCAATTCTAAATGATGAACACACATTTATCCCCCGGGGTGAAGAGTAGAGGCTTTGATCGAAATGTACAGTGCAATACAACAAACACAGACACTTACATGCTACAGATGGCCACCGTTATAAATACACTCGCAGTCATGCTTTCACAAATGTCAAGCTCTGTAATTAAATGGAAGGCTACCTTAATTACTCCACTTCTACTCAATTACATACCTGTTGGTCTACACTCAGACTATTTTTTTCTGTTTTTCCAGCGTCTGATCTTCATCTGTTGAACTGGTTAACTACAAGCTGAACTTGGTAGTGACAGTAAGTTTAATGAGATATCCAGCAGAGGTAGTTTAAGCAATATTTCACTGTCGTCATATAACATTTAATAACCCACTAGCCCTTGATGCCTTCCGACAACTCTATTCATTATACATTTAAAGACTTTTTTTTCTGAGAAGATTGATCTTTTAAGAGAGTACTTTTGTCTGTTTTCAATTATGAACAGAGAAAGAAAAAATAATGTGATGGCAGGGAATCCGTTAACAGGACCAGATGATATTTATCTCTCAGGAAGTTCATGTTTAGAATGTGAATATTTTGTGCTTTCAAACAAATAAACAATATAATAAGCAAAGTGTAAGTAATGTTAAACATGTGCCACATTTTATTTTTACTAACATATACTTCACACATAACATTTAACAAACAAGTCATGCATGAAAAACTACAAACTCAGTAATTGCACTTTTGTTTGTTGACTGAGTATCTGAAAATGTATTTTAAAAAGATAAAATAAGATTTAATATTGCTTCGTTTATTTGCCACGTCAACCTCAATGAATTTTATTACAGTGAACTAGTAAGTGTTAAGTGTAAATGTTCCTTCCTTCAAGTGGCAGTGTTGCCAAGGCACCCCTCAAAGAAACACTCAATATGTCTTTTTGAGTGCGTTTTTGATTAGATATTTGTTTGGAAAAAAACTAGGGCTGCAACTAATGATTATTTTCATTCCAGTAACAACAAATGCCCGTCACAAGTAAAACTAGACCAATACATCGGCCGATATTAGCTTATTTTATATATATTGGTGTCAGTGTATATGTCGGCCATGCCAAACTAAGTTTGAGGTCATTTAGAAACAGTCTCACCATTACATAGTTTGTCCACCAGAGAGCACTGACAAGTTGATTTTTCAACTGTAAGATGTCCCGCTTAAAAAAACGAATCCAAGGGATCTGTAGCAAGATTGTTGTTTATGTTAAAAAACATTACTGTCGGCTGATGTAACATTATCGGATTTTTAAACTCTATCAGTATTGGCCTCAAAAATCTAGTATCAGTTGGGTTTTAATCATAATTTGTCTTCTAACTGCTTATTTTGTCTGAACAACAGTTAAAACCTAAAGGAATTAATTTTATTATTATATGAGAGACAGAAAATATGCAAATCATTGCATTGGAGAGACTGGAATGTACAAATATTTGCCACTTTTATTTAATAAGTTACTTAAAATGATTAATCTATTATTAAAGGATAGGTCCACATTTTTCAAGTCTGTCTTATAACAAAACTCACATGGCCATATTTACACTGAAACAGTCTTGCTTGCTGTAATCTTTCTTCCTGTTCACACTGGCCTTTCCTTTCCTAACATGCTTTCAGTGGAAGTAATGGAGGACAAAATCCACAGTCCTCATTCAGTCCACAAACAGGGAATTTCATACTTAAAAGAAGAGGACGATACTTTTTGCTTGATTTGTGTAACTCAGACTGCTGATGCATCATTACATTAGCTTCAGATAAACTTGTGTTTTGGAACAGAACAAGGATTTTGTCCCCCACCACTTATATTGAAAGTTAGTAAGGGATCTCTTCATGGCCAGTATGGACAGGAGGAATGATAGGAATGATTACATTAAGCAAAAACTGTTTCAGTATACAGATTGTGATTATTGTTTTAAGACACACTTACCTAAATAAACCTATCCTTTAAGATTGTTGTCATTTAATTTTCTGTGTATCAACTAATCACTTGACAAATCACTTCAGATTTTTTATAAAATCCGACAAAATCAATGAACTGTACTGTAATCAGTGCTTCACTCTGCAGTTTAGCATTATTATGTGTACAATAATGCTACTCCAGTCTTGACTAAGTGCCAGCAGAAATGGGTTTACAAAATCACCTGTAAATGTCAGAGATAATTAAGTATATCCACTTATCACATCTGTGATGATGTGAGGTTCCTGTTTTTCATTTGTTCATTTGCACAGCCGCACTTGTACATGCACCCTCAGCCTTCACAGCGGACAGCTTTGACAGCTTCCTCTTCCGGCACTAACCTTATAAACTGAAATATCTCTCACATACACAAGCAAAGCAAAATGCAAACAATCTGTGTATACATGAAGGTGAAAGGACTTTCTGTGTATTTCAGAAATTAATTGAAGAACATGTTATGTCTGTGTAAATATTTTAGTAAAACTGGGAGAAAATCATGTTCATGGGAATGCTTTAGTAATTAATGTAAGTGTGTGTGCCGGCATGTGTGTGAGGTACTCTGGTGACTATGACAGCTCTTTATTTACATTTGAGAGTGTAAGTGGTAAATATGAGAGTATGCATATGAAAGGGATTGTTTGAGTTATGGGCCACATACTGTACGTAGCACATGTTTTCTCTCAGAAGATGATCCTAATATGGCTGACCTGTATACAAGATTATATACAGCAATTCTGCTCTCAAGTGAGCAAGCAGCACTGCACTCACATTTCTTTGCCAAAAGCTTTGAGTATTCTCAGATTCTCAAAGTTATGATTCCTCAGATGAACAGTATGAGCTTTAACTGTCACATAAAAAATGAGTCAAAGGAAGAATATAAAAGCATAGTATTGATGTAAATGAGGAAAAATACTTAAACAAACCAACCATCCACCCACACATGCACACACAGGCACACACTTACACGTGCACATGCTGTTGAAAATATATCATGTTAGAAGTAGCGAAGAGAAAAACCTCTCCCCATGGAAAAGCTGGAATATTGAGAGCGTTTCCACTGATGTACATTCACAAACCTCCCTTATAATAATTCACTGTAAGATTTGAAGAGCACTCACCCACAAATGTGTTGTCTCCATCCTCCTGTGCTGCTTTGCTTAAAAGACTATAGTCTTCTAGCTCTATGGTATGCCTCTGACCAAAAAGTAGGCCAAGGACAAGCGCTGGTCATCTAAACAGGCTAAACCTAAGCAGAACAACCAGATCATGGAGGGTGCTGACTGAAAAGGGGCCAATGGCACAATTTTCAAAAACTGCCTTATTCACATTAATAATAAAAACATACATCTGCTATGGTAACTTTTCAATTGGTAAGGAAATAATACACACTGAAAAAAAGTGTTACTTCAAAATATCAAATATTTTAATCAGGAATATCTAAAGATGTTCTTAAAAATGTTAGTTTCAGTTAAGTGATGCAGGCATATTCTTCTACCTAGCAGAATCTCCCGTTCCCTGGTCCAAAAATACTCAGTTGGCATAAGAAAACCGAGAGACCATTTCTGAGTTGTCAAGGCCAAGAGACACCCACAGGTGTCTGCGCACTCGCTCGAGGAAGTGTCACTTTTGTGGTGTTGTTTAGGGGCATCATTGTGAAGAAGATTTTGGAGGCTGCTATAGCTGAGCCTGTCTGCTCTCGGTATTGCAGCACGAATGTCACTGCAGCTTCCCTGAAGTAAACTAGGCCTATCCTTAGTGCAGGTGATGAGTGTGATGTGTGAGTTCCTCAGGAAACAGGCTGCAGTTTGGATTCTGGGATTTTTTTTGTGTGTGTGTCCAAGGCAGAAGCTCCCTGATTTGGCTGACAAATTATACATGTTACATATATTTGTTTCTAAGCGATATGAAGGAGATAGCTCACCAGATTGGTTTTGCATGGTCTGTGTACGTGCGTGGAAGCAGGCTTTGGGGTTTGTTAGACACTCATATAGCAGTGGAGCTGTACAGCTGCTCAGCTTTGACAGGAGGTGAGAATGGGAGCCTAAGTATATAATCATGCTCTCACAAGAACCATAGAGCTGTGCATTTCTGTCTGATTTTACCCCCCAAAAAATGTGGATTATGTTACTCTTTACTCACAGGTCTTTAAAAACATAATGTACCCTCATTACTTTGTCTGCTGCTTTTGACATTTTGAAAAAGGCAAAATAATGTGTGGAGGATGAATTTGAAGAAGGTTGATGGTTGAGTGTTCACTGTAGCAAAGAGTCACACCCCAGCTTTGAAGCTCATAGTTAAAGCCCCTGAAGCCTCTATATAACATATATGCCTGGCAACATCAGCAGACAACCCCTCAACTGTCATCACATTTTGATTCAAATGTTGCTAAATCCTGATTGGTGCGCAGAGATGTCACCATTTTCCAACTGAGCCCCGCCCACTCCAAACCAGTGAGAAGAGCAGAGACAGTATAGAAGTGTCTTATATGTAATAATGAAAACTGTTCTAACTTGTTAAAATGTTGTGTTTGTGTAGGTCCTCACTGCTCACATTAAGAAGCTAATTGAGAAAAAAGAGTTTTCAGAGCCTTTAAAGTTGGCGATTAAAGGAAAATATTGCTGCTAATTATGCGGACGGCGTACAGACTGTGCCACTGGTCTTTGCAGTCTATTGAGGGTACAGTATAACTGCTCCTTTACATCTCATGCTGACAGAGAAATGATTGCTCTCCAGCTGAGAGAGCCTGTCTCACTGCGCCTACATGTACCAGCATGCCTCGCACATTAGTGATGAGTCAGCGGTGAATAATCCAGTTCTTTTGAATGGCTTTTTTTGTACTAATAAAAGAAAAAGAGAGCTGTTAACATCGCTTAACGTCGTTCAGGGCATGTATACTTCTCACAGAGTGACGGTGACGTGCGTGCCCCCAATCATCCAATCATGTGTTGAGCCGGGTTCACGAGAAGCCACTTCATCGTCATCTTGTCGCATCGGTTAGACTCTGACTAAGTCATTCAAAAGAATATGTCTGCCAGGTGGGCACGAGTGGCAGCTTGAGCCTCATCTCATCTTTGTTGCATTTCCTCAGCTGCAGATCCACTGCTTTGACTCTGACAACATGCTATACAATGGAAAATATTCCATAATGTCTTCTTGTGCAAATAAAGCGAGAAGTTGTCTGACCGTCTAAAATGCTGTTCTGGAGTCAGACTGCGCTGTGATAGCACCAGGCGGAGAGAACATGAAACTCAAACCCTCCCTGTAGTCCTTGATACGTCAGTGGATGGTGGATTAGAGCAGGCTGCTGCAAAGAACACCGTCAAAGTGTTGTAGGTGTTATACACATGCCAGCACCATGAGTAATACATCACAGACAGGATAATTTAAGTTTAAGTTTCTTGCTGATCACACACAAATACATAAAACACAAACAGAAAACAGACAAAACAATTATGCATTTATTCACAATTTGCAGCTAGATAGACAGCTCAGTAAATAGACAGCACATTTTAATTACCTCACTACTGCACACTGTATGATTAGCCACCTTACTTCCACTTGTCAGTGCATGCTATCTGCTTCAGTGACAGCCTGGTGAAATGGCATTTGGCACACTGATAAAGCAAAACCAGACACACAGTGAACAAGGTATTTCCCTGACTAACAGCAGCCTAGCTCGCTAGCTTGCAGTAACCTATCCTTGCTGATTATTCCCACCAACCCACAGCTTGCTAATTAATAAGCAGCTGGGGAATTCCAAGGCTGCTAATACATTCACTTGTCCACTGCAGCATGTAATGATATAGCTCACATTCATCCTCCTGGTGCCTGGCGGTAAGAGTTGAGATGCTTTTCCAATTCTAAAGCCTTTAGTGTTTGCATGTTAATGTGAAAAATACAGTATATTTGGCAATAGAAATCTGAATGGGATTATCTTTACTTAATTTTGTGCATGTATGTATGCATTCAAGTTGGTGTGGAAAGCTTTAATTACGTCCTCAAAGGTTGGATAGTGATAAAATGCATTTAGCATTTATGATTTGACAATCTTTCAGATAGATTGAAAAAATTGTCAGGCACAATTTGAAGTTGGTCAGAATTTTGATTATTACTATTAAACATATGTAATTCAGATTCCTGAGGACACATGCCAGGAAGTGGGGCCTATTACTCCCTGAGTGTCGACTGGAAGGCAGCCGCCTCCTCCTCCAAGACTGCCAGCAGTGGGCTAACAATCTTCACCTGGCCAACCGCACGCCACGTGGCAGTGTGCCGTGCTCATCTTCTCAGCCAAAGATAAATTCTTACTCTCCCTCACTCGGTTAAAGAGTTGCAAATTCTAACATTTGGTTTAGGCTAGTTAGGACTTAATATATAAAGAAAATGCTGAATTGTAAAATTGAACAATAGTCACATTTTACTACATTGCATTCATGCATCATACAAATGATCTTTTTCTATTTCTTAAAAAAGAAATATGATCCAAGCTCAATATGACCATGATTATGACAGATTTTACTGCCCACAAACTGTTTTTTTTTTTTTTACTGGATAGCAGTGTATTTAGGAATTCACACCATCTAAGGATATGAGCTTAAAATACATTTAAAATATGATACTCCTCATTGATAAACTTTTCAACCTTGATACTCAAAATGACATTGTGCTGTGGTTGATTTAAAAGAAACTCTGGTGTCTAATTGTGTGGAGCTGAACTCCATCTCCTGGTCAAATTCTGTACTACAAGAAATCAGCCTGGAGTTTACATAGTGTAATACTAATGACTAATTGTTACATTATTTTTTAATTTAAAACGTTTACTATTGTTCTTGTTGACAAAACAAAGCTACATGTACAGACAAACATTGCTGTAAGTGTGATTGTGGCACCGCATTATGGTAAATTTGAATATCAAAGAGAAATAGTCCTCACAGAGGAGCACAGGTGTGAATAATAAAATTGTAGTATTGTGCATGCTGGCTCACTGTCACACTGTCATGACTTACTGGGACACTTGAATAGAACAGAGCTATTGTTAATGTTATCAGTAACACCTGTGCGTTTCCTGCTACGACAAGTCAAAATGTCTGCTGTGAAAAAGGCCTATTTGCATCATGGTACATTATCAGTCTGTGACCCAGTGTGTAACACACTAAATAAATTAACTTAACCCTTTACTTGGAGTTGTCTTTTCAGTGATGTTTGAGACGTTTTCGGGGGGGTTACATCATTTCCTGCTGATTTATGTCAGCTGGGTGCTGCCAGCAGTGAGCGGGGTTGTGCCTGTTAAAGCAAGGCTTGTGGCTACAGTGTCTGGAACTCATAACAAATTGAAAACAAAGTCAGTAAGACAGAGAGAACAGTGAAACTAAACATATACTGCAGAGAAGACAGTCGGCATTGTCGTTTTTAACTGCAGAGTGTCTGTTTGCTCTCTGCTTGTTCAACAGCTGTCGTGGCATCACAGATGCCAGTGTTACTCAGCCGCAGGTGCCATTCAAGGTATTCAGCTCTTAAGGATTAGGGAGTGAACTTATATAAGTGAGGGGGAGGAGGGCAGGTACAGCGCATAACTGACACTGAGGCCAGTTAATGTATGAATACCAAGTTAAAAAAAACAACACTGGTGAAAGATGTGCTGGCGTGTTGTAAGCTCTAGCACTGCTTAGGTTTATACATCCAGGAGGCATCACCATTGTACTCAATGAATGAGGCCATTGAGTGATTTCAAGATGCTAATGGGGAGTTTAACCTTCTACTTCTGCCCATATAAAACAATTGCGGTCAGGTTTTGTGGTAGGACCGGCCATGTGCAGAAATAGAAGCCAGTCTTCCTCTCAAAGTCCCCCCAGCAGTTGACAGCAGGACAAATGGGAGGATGTCAAAGTCCAGGCTTTGAATTGCTCTGACATTCCTTCTCGTGCCCACTACCACCTGCCACAGCTCCGACTGCCAACCACTCACCTGTGCGGTCATTCAAGGTCTTGGCCAAGCTTCTGACGGAGCAGTCATTGAAGGATGAATGTCCGTGCCTCCTGGGGAGAAGCAAAATTGCTCAGACACTTTTTCCCGCCAACACCTGGAATTTACTCGCTTGAAGAACAGCCATGTCCAGCTGATGAGCTTCCCAAGGCCCTTCGGAGGAGCCAACTGCACCGGGGCACTTATCATCATCATGTCACCCATGAAAGCCTCTAAAGGGGGCATGGTCAGGGGGGCTTATGGCGTTTCACTTACTGACATGATTTACATATTGATGGAAAGGGTGAAGACGATGACTCAAACAGGTGTCTCCTGCGGAAAATCCTCTGCACGCACTATGACTTCATCCAGTTATGATTTTTTTTTTTTGCACTTTCTAAACTCATAGGAACAACTGGTTAACATTAAAAATAAAATCACAATGATTAGCCTCTTTTAAAGCAACAAAC
Source organism: Macquaria ambigua (assembly GCA_008360985.2). Classification (NCBI taxonomy): domain Eukaryota; kingdom Metazoa; phylum Chordata; class Actinopteri; order Centrarchiformes; family Percichthyidae; genus Macquaria; species Macquaria ambigua. Next base: position 76,509 of record VMKM01001736.1, on the reverse strand, counting down.
ACAAGGTCATTTTGTACCAGGTAAATAAAAGTGAAGGGAAAGTGCTCTGCCTCCAGGCTATTTAAGACAGTGTAGCAACAAAATGTATTTGACATAGACTTGGATAAAAGTTTAATTATAATCAGGGGAGAGTATTAATTTTCAACATAATAGAAGGGTTAAAGTCATCACTATCTAATCACTATTCTGATGCAGTATGTTGATGCTCGTGGCAAACCGAGGTGAGGTGAAGTATGAATCACAAGGCAGAGAGTTGAGGAAGAAGCTGCAGAGACCGCTGTCACGTTTTTCTTATATCTCAGCTACAAGGCTGACACAGACAGGGGCCCTTGTGAGCTGAAAGACAAGTGAAGAAGCCTATTAATCATTTATACCACTTGGTCTGTGTTCCCCTAAAAGACAGCATTGTGATATAACTCATTTATGTTACCTCGATTGTCTTTCTAAAAGGGACAAGTACAAGGAAGTGGTTTGTTTTTTAAAACTCTGGTCCTCATCGTCGTCCCTGTTTGACCACAGGTTCAGTCTTCAGTATTTACAGTAGTATTCCTAGAGGACAAATGAATCAAGTAAATAAGATGTGTTATATATAAGATATGTTAATAATATTGGCTTTTAGTTTGTTTCATGAGTAAATTACTGTCTTTTGACTTGAATAATACCCTCCAAGGATTCCTTTTTTTGGAAAACTATAAAATGTTGGTCACTGAGGCCCTGTGCTGCATCAGTAATCGCTTCAGTTCTACCCAAACATGTGAATCTTGTCATGCAGCACTGTGTAGTACAGCACCGTTTCTGTGTGTGTCATAAGCACACAAAAGATTCCTCGCTTCACTCGCGCCGTCAGAAGGTTGAGCAACTGATTTTACAGATTCTTCTTTTTCTCTCCTTTGTTTTTCTTTCTCTAAAATCCTTAACCTCAAATGGTGTGTGACTCACGGAACAGTTGGTGCTATGCTGTAAAGCGCAAGAGCTACAGTGTTTCTCTCACCTCACACATGTAACACGACCTGAATAAAATAAGTACAGTTTTACAGTTTCTGCAGAGTTTAATAACACCTTGGGAGAAACAGAGAGGAGTCCCAATCCAAAAGGAAGAGAGAAAAAAATAAATGTTGTCAGTATGTGAAGAGGCCTGTTTTCTGTCATGTCTGGCTTGTCTGTGATCATTCCTTGTGAGTTTCAGTGAAACATGTAATACTAATGTTCTCACTGACATACTGCACAGCCACAAAAAAAAGTTATTTTAGGCCCAATAATTGACAAATTAAGACCAAAGACCAAATAACCAAAAAAAAAAAAAACAGAGAGAGAGAGAGAGGGAAGAATAACTAAAAAAGCAATGTTATTGTCTGTACTTGTCAACTATCTGCCTGCAGCCAGTTTTGAAGATGAAAGGCGAGTAGCTCTCTGCATTGCAAACTTACTGTGCATTACAAAATGTTGCAAGCTTTTGGGTAGCTTGTTAGCTATTTTAATTTTAATGGCTGTTCATTGTATCTCTCCAAAAACATAAAACGTTACAAGGGACAAGACAAAGATGTTGTTGTTTCTTTATAACTGAAATTATGTGAAATGTGAAGTACGAGGAAGCAGAAAGATGGCACCGTAGTAGCTGCTGGCTGGCTCCCACACCACCACAAAATGTGTAATTTTTCATTAATATATGCTCCGGTACACTATGTACCTATTTACTGAGGGTTTAAATGAGGTCACATAGAAACATGTAAGCTTCTATCAGATTGCAACAGTGACAGTAAACAATAAACAATACAAAATAATACGTGCACGCATACCGTATGTTTTCACTTGTGAATCATTTTGAGTCATCATACAGATTAAGACTAACTGAGTATCAAGGTGTGTCTCACTTTATTCATGCATGGATGGTAAACTGGAATTCACAGATGGGTCATGGCTCAATCTGGGTTTACAAGTGGCTTTCTACAGTAAACGGAAAACAAATCTATGCCGATAACGCAGAACAATGAGGCTCGGTGGCAAGGTTGTGGTAAAATAGTGGTGTGGTGTGATCTTGTGACCGGTTTAACGTGTGTGGAGGCCTGTTTAGGTAAAGTTATCTTGACACTGAAGAGGATCGGCGGCCACACCACACTGCCACACATGTGTACTGGTCTTGTAAAAGAGGGTTTCATATACAAATGAGGTAAAGATGTTCAGCACTTAACATGTGACCAAATATAGAGCTACCTCAGTGAACTAGTGGACTGCATACAGATAAGGTTGTGGTGTTTTCAGCAATTTGATGTGTGTGTGTGTGTGTGTGTGTGATTATTATATGTTTTTAATTTAGTGTTAGTGTTGGTGCTTGCTAATATCTATAGCTAACAAACTAAACCTTGGACCCTAACTGTTGTTATGGAAATTGATGTGTTAAAATGTTCATATACTTGTAAGTGGAAAATATATTGAAATACAATCAAAGAGTGATTGCTGTGAAACATAACCATTTAAGGGTAAAGACTGGAAAAGTACTTCCTGTGTGTTTGAGTGTGGCAGGACAATGAGTGACAGCTTCACAACAGGATGTAAAGGCTGAGAGGGGAAGTGAACATCATCCATATGGACATGTGGATGATGTATAATAAGATTGGAACATACAGAGCAGAGCGTGTTGCCCCATTAGTCAAGCGTAATGAATGGGGCTATAATCAGATTAGAACATACAGCAGGAAGGGGTGAAACATGTGGCTTGTTCGTGATTTGATTGTCGCCCATATATGTATATTTATTGAAACAGTTTTTAGTCAGTCTCTCCCACATGGCTCTTGCTTGCAAGCAATAAAGGATTCTTGGGAACTAGGGATTAAGACAGATGTTGTGTTTGGGTATTTCACTACAACCATCTCACCAACACTAGACAGCATCAGGTTTTCTGATTGCCACGACACTGTTTTCTGGAGTGCACCTCTTAAAAGCTAGCAAACTGCATAAGGACCTTTAAGTAACAATGAGAAAGAATAAATAGAGCAATTCTGAGAAAATCCCTGTTCCTTGGCACACATTAACAGATTTCTACCAGGTGGGTTTAAAACAAATCAGGCTTAGAAAGGTACATTCTGAAGATAAATATTTTTTTAATTGCACTGCAGATTGAATGAAAACTAATTCCACCTGCCCTAAACCAGTTTGCACATTGTCAGTTGCCATCCAAACCGTAATGAGTTGTCTAGACTGTCTGCAAAATGAATAGCCTGTGGGCTGTTCACTTAGTGGAATATATTAAAACAGAATAACAAGGACAAGACCTATGAGTGGACTTAAAATTGTAGCAAATTATTTATTTCCAAGTTGAGGGCCCTGTGAGGTAATGAATTGCCTTGTCTCGTTTTTAGCCCTAAATAGTAGGTTGCAAACTTCCAACTCAGTTAGTTACTTTTTGTGTGTGTGTGTGTGTGTGTTGATAGATTTGGCGAAGGAACCAGTGTGTACACCGACATTATCATCTAACTACATTTTACCATGAAATACTAGACACCTCCGGACCATCACAGGTCATTTATGAATGAGGGAAAATCTAAGGCGCATGCTGTATTTGAATAGAGGAGGACAGCATAGAAGCAGAATACATGAATGAATGAATGGATACAAACAAATAAATAAATAAATAATTGTCCATAGAGAGAAGTCATATTGCTGCCCTCTGTTGGTTACATTTAAAGCTGAGTGAGACATGACTGGACCTGCCAATGTGAAATTACAGTGTGTTCCTGTTTTACCACAGAGAACATTTTAAATATGTAAATATTCTTTCTTTTACATGCAATGTCGTGGGCTGCAAAGGATAAAGCTGAGGCTTAATCAAATCTAAATTAAATCCAAAAATGTGTTTTATTTTTTCTATAAACTATGCAGCTTTTTGTTGTATGGGTTTCTACTTTGTATTTAATTAATGAGGAATTCATCAGTAATGAATAGAGACCAGCAGGAGCTCTACACATGTATTTACCTCAGTCTGTGTCAGTTGACAGAGGTCAAATTTGAAAATGAATATGCTTGTTTAGTTGGTTCAAGTGGCAAGGTGTGGACTTTTCTTTAAACCAAAAGCCACAAAGTAAAAGCTGCCATTGGAATAAAATATTATTATATATATTTCACAGATCTAGCAACATTTTACAATATCTTTTTATTTACTTATTTATTTTTGCTTAATCTGAAAATGAGACATTGCGGCACAGTTCCAGGCTGTTCGTAATCCTCAGGGAAGGCCTTCCCAACCTGAATCATAGCATTGGAGCAATCATTATTATTATTATTTATTTTATTTTATTTTATCTTGTCATATAGGTTCTAAGATGTGGAAGCTACCTGAGGAGCTTAAAGGTTTAGATTAATTAATAATTAATATGAAGCATTTCAAGTATATTTTCAGTCACTTTATTTTTGTAACCTATTTTTGTGTTGTTGCATTTTTCCATATTATTATTGTTGTTATTAGTATGGTACAATTAGAGGAAATGGATGTATAATTATATTGTAATTTGTATTTTATGTTTATTTTTATTGCACTGCATTTTGAAAATAAAAGCACATGTAGTAACATAAGCAAAATGTGCCATCAGTCTATTCCGTGAATATCCTGTTTGTGTATAAAAATAAACATAAATAAACTAAGCATGTTTTAGATTACATTTTCTTCTCATGGTGGCAACAATGTGCTGCCATAAAGGGCGAGGCCAGTAAAAACATGCAAAGTGCCTCCTCTAAAACAAAATGTTCTCTACGTTGAATCCTCCCTGCACGTGCTGCCGGGTGAGCCATGTTAATCAAGCCAAATGTCTAAAACATTGTTCCGGGAAGGCGTGCACCACACGGATCTGCTGTTGCAGGACGTTCAGATTAGGCGCCTAAAATGACATAATTCTGACTTTTAATGAATATTAAAAGCATTTTTTAAACGTTCTCCATTGTCGGAGTGCACAGCAACGCATTAAGGCCGGTGGCGGTGTTCCTACGGTGTTCCTGGTTAATGTAGGTCAAAGCAGTGACGGAAGGGTGTCCTCCGTTGAACCCGCGGTATTAATCCACATCCCAGTCCTGCAGATGGCGCGCACAGTCAACTGAGTGCCCTGGGTGCTCACCACGGTGCTCACACAACAATATCCGTGTGGAGCCTACACAGCTTGAGAGATGGCGATTGTCTGAAGCGACACCTCTGTCTCCCCTGTACAGCTGGAGGGTAGTGAAGCAAAGTTCAAGAGTGCAGCTTTTCAAAAAAAAAAGGAGAGAGAGAGAGAGTTTTTCACACCCTTTACTCACAGCGGCTCAGGAGGCTGATCGAGCGTAACCTTAGTTGACCTCTTTGTCAGTAAAAGCTTGTCTTTCAAGATGCAGAGCTGCTTACACTGAACACCCTCCACCCTGTGTACTACACACGAAACACACATAAATAATATATTGAAAGTATCTTATTAGACACTACCCTCAGCGAGGTTCATTATTCTGATCTGAACTACAGACAAGCGTGTGCGCACACACGCACACCTGTCACTGTCTAGACAGGGAGGGGGCATTAAGGCGGTGGGGATCCCACATGACCCATTACTGCTTTATTCTATGCCAGCCAGAATATATCTCAAGGCGTTGGACAATGACAAAAAAAAAAAAAATCAACAACAACAAGAGAAAAAAGCAATCGCTCTACTAAATCTGATTGGCCGGCTGAACCGACACGAATTTTTTTTCCTGCTCGCTAACTCGAGGTCAGCTCGGGACGTTAAAAAATAAATAAATGAGAAAATAGAAATGCGTAGAAAGTAGAAGACACGGCAGACAATCTAGCTTGTTGGTGCCGGAGATGATCGACGGCGCCGCTGTCCAATGAGAGGCCGCGGCGCAGCTGGCTCACTGTACTGACAGAGGCGGCGTCCAATGCAAAGTTCAGACGCGTGATGGACACATAACTGACAATTCCCCTGTCCTTTTGATCCAGACTGGGGATAGATTTGAGTTCATTCACAATTGTGAACGCTGATATTTTGAAAAGTGGGCGTTGGAGCCCACACAATAATAACAAAAAAATATATAGGGTATAAATTAAATGCAAAAGGTGGGATTAATTGGTAAAATGAACGCTCTCGCTGCGAACCTCATCCTTTACAGGTTTCGTTACGCACCATGACTTTTATTTATAAAACTGCCGTGTTGCTGCTCAGGCAGGAGCAAACTTAAACACCTCGAGTAGGAGGAACACTACTACTACAACTACTATTACTATAACTCCCACTACTTCCAGAGAGCCATAATGGAGCCCGTTTCACAGCACAGCACAGCTCCCTGCGATTGGGGCACAATAATGTTGACGGATTTCTGATCCAACCCAAGACAGTGCCGTGTTCTTGCCGTGTTCTTCCAATAGCAGCTTTAAGTGAAAAGGCGTGCCTGCCTGCCTGCCCCCTCCCTCCACCACCACCACCCCTCAAAGTACTCGATGTATAGTTAAAAAATGGGAGGGCACACTTGAACCGAGCTGCTCTATGAAGGTAGGCTGCAGCGTGTGTTTATTGATGAGATGAAAAGAAGATGGAAGTGAGAAATGAAACAAAGTAGTAAAGGAACATATTAAAAAAAGAAACTATACGCGCTTCGTCGGGGGAAAACAGGGGGAGCCGTGGAAACGCTGTCGCCACTTTTTGAACGAGCTTCGAAGTGCAGGTAAGAAATTGAGAAAAGTAGGAAAAGGGATGGGTCTTTACAATATGTATAACGCTATTATTACTGGGGAGAAATGAGAGGAATTTCCTATATAAGAGATTAAAACATGCTCGTTGACTTTACGGTGATCTGCATGAAATAACCTACCACTGACTTCCATGTAGTTGCGGCTGGCTTTACAAACCAAATATTAAGCTCTACATAATCGGAAACTTCATTCTGTAGGGGATCTCAGACATTCAATAAATGTGACGCCAGCGTACGAGATGAAGTGAAACGAGTCCCTCATGTTAGGGGGGCTCAGTTTTGGCTGCCAGGGGTTTTGTTGTCCGTTTATATTCGACTAGAAAAACGCGCTGCCCTGGCATGACGCAAGTTTCCCATCTGTCATTATTCTCAACATGCCCCTTTACCTTTAGCCCTTTGCTTTCGGATTTGCCCGTGAGCCGGGTAGGGGTCCACTTGAGAACAATACTCTGGTCAAACTGTGTTCTCGGGTCTGTTTCTCTCAATCAGCCGAAGCCTCAGCGATGCTCGCAGGCTGCTTGTTCACATTTTACACACTGTGAGCCCGGAACAACTGTGGCAGCCGACGTGCGCATTTGGCTTTTAGGTCAGTTATTTGAATCAGAGGAAACGCGTTTCCTTATTGCAATCAACCACTATAACACACTCTCTCTAGAAATGTATATGTCTTAAATACATTTCAGTTTGTTGAACTTGCCGGAAAGATGGTTTCGATGTCTGAAATACATCATTATAGCAGCGGCTTATACAGCGCTTATACTCAGACAGATGTCTAGCCTAGATTTTTTTTAATGAATTAATGTCAATACGGCGTGGCATTTATGAGATGGGGTTACATTAAGATATGTTGAGCAGGCGGAGGAAGACTGGCTAATATTGTGTGTGAAGGTAAAACAATACTGCAGGTTCAGTTAGATAAATCAGAACTAGATCCGGTGGGACTCTGGGTCTGGATTTTGGTGCCATGTTTCTCCAAAAAATGAATGATCACTTTAATTGTCGCAATCCGCTTTTACTCATAGCCCACACTATGTGAAAATGCATTGCGATGTGAGGATGTTTTTGGCAAAGGGTGGCCTAGATCTGGGGCCATGCTCTGGTGTAATTAAAGTTGCAAGAGACGCTTCCTGCGTGCCTTTTGAGACATTTTGTTGCAAAATATTCACAGACAACTCGTGATTCTTTTGCTCTTGCTTATCATATGGCAGTATAGAGGTACTTCACCTCTTGGATAAAGTTAAAATCTGTGTATATGCTCCGTGTTAGCGCAATAAAAAAATAAATGGAGCAACGACTCCACAAAATTTACTGAAAGGGCCATGGGGGGTTGAGCCGGAGCAACATGTCAGTCTTGTTCTTTTGGGGCTCCATATATCTGTGCGCGATCGTGTGCGCGTGTATGTGTGTGCATGTGTGTGACCGAGAAAGGGACCGAGTGCGTGCGTGCATGCGTGTGTGGCAAACAGATGTTGTCCCAAAGCGATTGGCTTTTTGTCAGATAAAGAGACTAATGCATCATGTTCTTGCGTCTATATCAGACTGATAGTTTCTACAATACAACGCGTTCTGTGTCTGATGAATAGGCACAGACTCGCCTATAGCCCAGAAGTTGTGCGCAGGTATAAATCTTTGCGTCAACACATTAGGCATGTCAGAGGTTGGTTCTGGTGTGGTCACTGGAGCTGTTTCCGTGAGAAGACGCGAGTAGACACAAACAAGAGGGCCGGTCCCGGGTTTGACACACAGGAGGCTGCATGAGAGCGCAGCGCTGCGTTCAGCTCCCTCCAGCGCAGACACGGTCTGTGGATGTGTGCACCTGTGTGTGTGTGTGTGTGTAGGTTTTTTTTTTTTTTAACCACATAATTGTGCATCCCTTTTCACTTTTGGTGTGATCACTTCCTCTGCTTTCATTGAGAATATGTTTCCACAACGTAAATGGGCTGCAATCCTATAGACTTGGTTATGTAATTGATGGCTGCACTGGATGATTTGTTTTCTGAATGGACACATTTGGAGACCACAGAGCTGAGCGTGCAGCCTGGTGTAGCAGAGATGCAACATTTCACTTTGATGTAAGATTTCAGCTGGGCATAAATATAAATCTGCCCTATGAATCGGAGCACATTGATTGACAGGCTGCATGTGGGTGAGTAAAGTGAAAATTATATTGTCACAAAGAGTATAGTGGATGGAATGCCCTTCATCTGAACAGAAACTCCACATAAACTTAATACCATGTATTTTTGGACATTTTATTGTTTGATGAATTGGAGGGTACTTGTCTTGTGTGTGAGTGAGCTCTCACCACGGCTTGATGTCAAAAACTCTCATTTTATCAGCACAGAGGTGTACAGTAGCTGCTGAAAGAGAGACAGCCATTATGTGCCTTGGGAGTGTTTGTAGTATCAGGTGCCCTGTTTCATCTCAGTTAAGTCACTAATGAGTATTTCTATGTATATATTCCACATGTACATTAATATTCACAGTGTTTGAGCCATCGCCATTTGCCCGCTTTCTGTGTCACGGCTAAAACCCACCCATGACCAATGAATATTTAAGAGCATGTCTGCAGACCAAGGAAACTCATTATTATATGAAGGAGACCCAGCAGATAAACTGTAGACCTTCTCAGATGAAGGCAAAGGGGGGAGAGAGGTGTTCAGCTAATCCACACTCAGCAATCAATCCCAATTTTCATTTGGCTTCACCATCCTTCACTCGTCCTCTGTAGCTTGTCACCCTCTCTTCACATTCAGCTATTTATTGTTGACCAACAAACTGACGTAATGTGTCCGTAGCATTCAATTTTGAAATGTTTCGAGCTGATTTAGTCACTCTTTCACACATTTTCTCCCACCTGATTATTTGGTGAAAATATGTAAGGATACCATGCTGTACTAATGTAATGAGTGCTTCTTTTGGAAGAGACTTATAACAAAACAACCAAAAAAAAAAACAATCATCTTGTACTGTACATGCACACAGATGGCAGGTCAGTATTCCAAATAATTTTTAAGCGCAGCAAAGGCACTGCTGCCCAAATAGAGATATCTCTCTGAAGCCTCCGCAAATGCCACATTTCTGGTTGTTGTTATTCCCACACCATCCAGCCATCTTCACCAGGCTTTTACCAGGTAATCCTGGTGGCCCATAACCTGCATAATTAAATCTATAAATATATGTTGTTCATCATGTTGTTTCCATACAACTCTCTTGAAAATATTTTAGGCGTTGGTGGTTTATTGGACAGGGCGGGAGAGGTGGGAGAGAGCATGTAATATTGGTCATGAGTGGAATTCATCTCAATCCACTCAATCATGCAGTGCTGTTTATTTTGCCCTGTATGTTGAAATTTTATTTTATTTTAAGGTATAATTAAAATTTACAAAGTGTAAATTTGGTTGCAAATTGAAGCATGCACTGGCAATATAATAATAAAATAATATAAATTCGTGCATGCAACAAGGTGCAGAAAAATGAATATTGTAATTTATAATTCCAAGTAGGGTATTTTACCACAGTATGACAAAAGACTTGAAAAAAACATGCACTTAAGTCCATCCTGGCACTTTGTCTACCCCAGTTGAACATATTTGGCAGCCATTTTGGGAATGCAGTAGAGATCCATCGATATAACGAGCCACTTTGTGGATTTCATCCAGAATGTCACAGTGCTTGTTAACTGCTTGGCCTTTTTGTCTCAGACAGTGTTTATCCTTCCCCCCCTCTTTTTTGTTCCTGTATAATACTCGTTAGAAGAATATTCCCCCATGGAGCAAAACTAATCTTTGATGTGATTGCCAACTGAGACTGTTTTCAGGTGCACATCTTAAAGTTAATGGCAAGTCTTATAATTAACTACAGAATAGCCTTTAAGCCTTTAATAGACTTTAAGCTTAAAGATTTGGTTTTGTGTAGGAAGAAGGGTAAAGTTTCTCACCTGATGTTTATTGCAAAGACTGCTGTTTTACAGCAATTGCAGCTTTAATACTGTATTTGAGTCCCCAGTTACCATGGCAACCTTAAAAAAACTCACATACCTCTAAAGCTTCAGAGAAGTCTCACATTATTTTATATAAAACATGTCATATTTTATTTATTTTCTTCATATAACTTGATCATAGTAAAATATCATATTAGTGACTACTGGCTAACTCTACTACTGGATTGTTAGCATACATGGGTTTTAGCAAACTAGAAATTATTGGCAGGCTAGCAGCCTCCTGGCTAACTGGCTTGGATCCTTCTACCCACAAAGCACCTTTTTCACACATAACATGCTTCTCTTCACATGATATTATTTTTTTTTTACTCTTGAAAATACTAATAACACAATTGCAAAACCTATTGAGAACCGGTACAGTTTGCCTTTTTAATTAAGGAGAGAATTTCCCCTTTAGCTGCATTATGCAACACAAAAATGCTGTTACGATGAGTTATGGTGATTTCCTTCCAGCTATAAGGCAAGGATGGAAAATAATATGCCTTGTTTAAAGGGGGGGCAACATGCATCTTGTTTATTGATGAGGTGACCATTTTTCCAGGATAAAAACATTTCGGAATAAACTAAAGGTTTTTATTTCACAACCAGTCAGTTATATATTATGCATTCATAATGCTTAAAGAAGACTTTCATGACAGCCATACTTCACATTTGTGCAGACTGGCTCAATTTGTCAAGTCATTGAGAATGAATTTTTAAGATACTCCCCCTTTTAGTAAATTGCCAGTCTGAATCTAAAAGACTGGTCATGAAAATGACTTCCATAAAACTGAATTTCACTCAAAACCCAATGATTTTCTGAGCATGCAGCATGTTGAAAACTTTAAGGCATGTTTTTCAGTTTTCAAAGGACTTTTGTTTTGGAATCTCCCCTCCCTGCAAGTATCACAGGAATGCGTAATGAAAGCACACATTGAGACTGAATAAGTATTTGCGAATGTGCCATGCTGTTGTCAGGAAGCTTTTGTTCGGTTCTAAAACTTTATAAAGTCTTCTGAAACACAGTTTCATATCCTCAGTTCTCAGATAGCTTGATGGTAAATGCAGCATTGTTTTAGGATGGACTGTTTAATATTTCCAAAATATATATAAATCTAAAATGAATCGAACTGTTCATCACACACTTGCCCCCAGATTTACTTTAATGTTTACACATTAATTCTATACAGCACCACATTTAATAGTCTCTTGTACAGTATCGTTACTATAAAATGTTAAAATATTATCATTATGCTCAAGATCTGTTTTGTGATTTAAATTAAAATCCATAATTTCCAACTGTCAGTTGTTTTTTTTTTAAATATCTCTCTATATATACTGTTGTTGTTTGATACATATACAGTATATACAGTACAAACACAATCCAGTTGCGGGTGTGACATGTGTTTCCATTACCTTCGCTAAAATTGCTAACAGACTCTTGATTCATGCTTCTTTATGTTTGCACTGCTGGTTTTAAATAAAGCTTTTCATTAAAAGTCAGCTGTTTGAGAAACTGAGCTATAAGGTCAGACCTTGACCAGAAGTCGTTTTACAACAAGTAAAAAAGATTTTAATTAAAACTTAAACTTGTTGTTATAATGTATGCTTGAATCCTATATAAACCTTTTAGGTTTTTTTTTGCATGACAGAAACAAGCATTTAACCGTCTCTGTAAACACACACGGCAGGCTCAGGCATTCAACTGATGTGAAAAATGTATCCTGGATTCTAATAGCAAAGTTGTATGTTTGCCAAGGTGCATGTGTGTCCTCAGTTCACCCTGCTACCCATATGGTTTTCTACAAGTCATGGTGAGATCACTGCATAGTTGAAAGGGGGAAAGTATCTAAAGAGGGTTTAAGAAAATAAAAAAAAGTAACAGCTTCTTCAGTAACTTCTTCAACTGTTTTACAGAGAATGAGTGCTGTGTATTATCTACTTCTATCTTGGCTTCAGAAAGACTTTTTAAACCTCGTGCCAGTAAACAGCACTCACAGCAGCCAAAATGTTAAGGTTGTGCACAGTCTTTCTCAAGGTACATCGGTATGCACTGTGCAATGGGTAAACTTAGGGGGAATTTTTTACACAATACTATTTGTGTTGCGGTTTTATCACAAAATGAAGATTGTTAGAACCTTAATGTATTTCCACAGAATCTAAAACTGTATTTTATTTTATTTTTTATTGAGCAAGTCATTCGTTTCTTTTTTTTTGTTTGTTTGTTTTTAATACAGCTGCAGGACATCACTGTCAGACATTTTGTCTTTTAAAAGAAATTCTTTTGCAAAGAATTTTCTTTTTGAATTTTCATTTTTATCATGAAAATGAAAGGAATACCTGCTCTGATACTGTCTACATTGTTTATTGCCCTGAAAATGACCTTGAGAGAGACAGATTTCAAAATAGACTCCTTCAAGAAGCTGGAAATCATTATTAATTTGGATTTGGAACAGCTTTTTGGCTACTGCAACAACTAGGAAATTAATGTTTTATCGTCGTAGGCTGGTTTACGGCAGTTGGTCCACGTGATGAAGGAAAAGCATGCGTAACCTGTTCAACAACAAACAAATGCAAAACAAATTTTAAGTTTTATCAAAGTTGCTGGACTTGTTTCACAATAGGTTTGACGTTTGTAAGTGATAAAGTAAAAAATCAGTGTGATTATTCTGGTAGCATCGACTCTTGTAACACCTGCATTACATTTTCAGTACAGATGCAGTCCATGTGTCAGGCTCCATGAGATGTTTAGGTGGTTAGTACACCAGTGTAATAGTTGTCAGTTGTGTCAGCGGTGGCACAGTGTTTTTCACTTAACTGAGAACTTGGAATAAAATACCTTGCGGCAGCTGCTATGTAAACTAACATTAAGCTTAGTTTTCTTTTATAATCTCCATGAATAGGTGAACTCACATGAATGCATTTTACACAAAATGTCTTTTATGGCCTTTGACTGCAGTAGGCTCTGCTGCTGGCTAGTATCTCAACGTTTATTCATTCACTCAGTCTTTTGTCATTCTTGCATATGTCCAGGGTCAGTTCAGCGTATCCCAACATGCATTTAGAGGAAGGGCAACACCCTGGGCAGGTCACTGGGCTAACACACTGACAAACAGAGAAACAGGCTCACAGAGGTAACAGGAGCTAGCCATTAAAGGTATACTATTAGATTTATTTAACATAAAACCATCTGTTGCACAGAGATGAGTGAAAAACCTTAACCAAAAGAAAACGTAAACCTTCCTCCACCTCTCAGTCTACCCATGACACTACAAATGACTTAGGAGTAACACATTTATGACAAGACCTGCCGAAAATACTCACAGCCATGTGGCATGATTTTTATAGTAATGTTACCAGAAACAGCTGATGAGCTTAGGTTACACTCTAGGGCTCATGAGCTATAGACTGTTACCATCAACGATAATACTTCTGCTGCATTCAAACAGGCCACGCTGACCAACAATTTACGTGCATTAACGAGGCCAAGAGGCCAGATGATTATCATAAATGGAGCTCAAGGGGGTCATGTTATCTCTCCGGTTGGTGCTGTGAATTGACTCTGTAGTGACTATGCTTTCTGTACATAGAGCAGATCAGAGAAGACAACCTAAAGTACACCAACGTTTATCAGTCATAACAGGGAGAGTAAAAATTGCATCACTTTACTGAACAAACAGTAAATGTCTTTGCAACAGAGAAAGGTACAATTTGTGATCAGTGATAATATGTGGTAATGTGTACTCAACTTATGATATGCTATGGAACTAGTATAACTGCACCAACTGGTGGCTGCAACATAGTTTTTCCCTGCAGTCATTTTTGAGCCTGATGGGTAATAAAAAGAGGTTACAAGAAAACCTGCCAGCAAAACTAATTTACAGCAGAATTTCACACAACGAAGCACAAAGCGCAGCCTCAAAAAAAAAAAAAAAAAAAAAGTAATTTACCAGAGTGTCATTTTAAAAAATATTGGTTAACATTTTGACACATGATTTTACTGTTTTTCTCTTTGGTATGCAAGTATTACACTAATGCATAATGAACGCTCTGGCTGATTCAGCGTTGATAAATGTGGCTCATATGATGCTCAAAAGCAGTGTTACGTGTTATAAGTTGGAGTTTACATAAATGATTGTAACTTTACATGTGTTCACTTCTTGTCATCAGTTTTTAGGGATGATGTTGGTGAGGTAGAACATGTATAGTTTCATACAAAGATGTATTTGCTGAGTAACCGTGTGTGTCTTACAGTTTTCTCTGCATACAGTTAAACATATATACAGTATGAATACATAATATATAGTCTTCTTTTTGGGTTTGTCTTTACTAGATTGCCATTGACACGATACTAAAAGGGGGGAAATCTTGAGTTTTGAGTCCTTTCATTTCTTGTGAAATTCTGTAGTTGGCTTTCTTAAGAGATTTGTCTTGCAACAAAGTGTTGTATGGATAACGTTTCCTAATGTGATGAGATTGCATACCTTCCCCATTGTTTTAACTGAAAACCCTAACATTGTGCCAACTTTTGTTAATTTCAAACTGTACTTTGGTATGTTTAAGTCATTATATCTAACTCCTATTGCTCAGCCAGCCTGCAGACCCCTGCTAGCACTTGGTGAAAGTGTGTATAGGGCACCCATGTGGTCGACTGTGTTTCAGTGTGTCAGCATTACACTTTTAGATATGTCAAATGAGCTGATGAGACATATATAATCTGTATTTACAACACAACAGCTTGCCAAACTATAAATACATTAAAAAGTGCTAACATCCATAAGGTCCAAAATAAGCACAGAATATTTATATATTCATCATCTGAATTTAATATCTTATTCACATAATGAACTAAACCTGTAGTTGAAGACACAGTATGTTGTCGTAAGTTTACCTGAATAATGACTCAATTTTAGCTCAGCCCGATGGCATGTGTAATGTTGTTGCCGTAGCTACGGGCTGAAGAAATATTGTACATCATAAAACCTTTTTTGCAAAGTCCATTTTCACCGTTTCCGTTGCTTCTGTGTTGTTAATATGCAGCATGTTAACAGTTTCGCAGCCCGTCATGTTTGTAGACTGGTGAACCCTTTTAAAAGGCAAGTATTGAGCTTGCCAGATTCTGGGAGAGAGGCTAGCTTGCTGACCCTTGAAGCACAGAGCAGCTAACAGAAAGTGCAGGGTTGTGCTGAACTGCTTAAAGCACCCTCGTGCACTTGGGAAAGTTCAGCCCTGTGCTACAGCTCCTCGGCACTGGCTCGTGCACCCTCGTGCAGCTGCTGGTGAAACACATGGTACAGAACTTCTCAGGCTGCTCACATTCACAAGTGGTGAAATAATTAAGTAAATGCACTGTTGGTGGTTTAATCAGATTTTCATTGAAAAATATCTCAAAATACAATTTGAATTTGATTTGGATTCCAGCTATCATCACCTATGTAACACATTACATGAGAGTGAACATCATAACCACCTTACTATAATCCACTTATTTAAGACACTTTGCTGTTTGACCACAACAGCTTTACTATAACGCTGTAAGTGTTGTATGAAACTCAGCCTTATGTAAGACTTGTGAGAACACCTTCTGTTTCCTGAACTACCTCTAAATACTGTACGTGTGAGAGTGTGGCTTCACTTTGTTTGGTCTCTCTGGTGACAAACATAGTATACACTTAACCTAAACATATCCAGAGGCTGTGCTGTTCTCTGCAGCGTAAGAACTGCATGCTTGTTAGCAGAGGTCCCACACTATCCTCTCATAATTCAACACAAAGCATCTTTGTTCTGGTTTATCTCCGAAGGACATACAATCAGGAGATACTTTGTTTTCTTTCAGAGATATAAAGGTGATACAGGCCCTCTATACTACACAGTCCACTTGTTGAAACCTTGCTTGCTTATGTACCGTCCAGGCAGACAGAGACTATGTATGTTTGATATTTCTTGCCCAACAGAATTAATTAACCACCCTTTATCATGATACACTAGTAATAGACAGAGAAGTCCTATATGAGCATCTTTGCGGGTTCATGAAGATCTCTTAATGGCCCGTGAGGTCCTTTTTTGGAGTGGCAAAATGTCCTCGACGTGTGTAGTAGCTGTAGAGAGGCAGTTGCTGTGGACACTTGTGCCTAAATGATAACTCTTGAATTTAGCATTATCTGCTTCGGGGGTTAGAGGTGTTTTGGAGACTATCACATGAGTAGTCAGATGGTTCTTTTTGGTCAAATGCTCATTAACAAAAGCACAGCCATTTGCCAATTCTGAGAAATTTCTTTAAAGCGTCCTTTCCACCACCAAAGTGAGAGAGATACTGTCTTTATAATTTTAATGGCCATAAGCCAACAGTGGCTGTTTGTTTTTTTCCCCCACTCTATGCTCTTTCAGGAAATACAATATGGAACGTTTACTGATAGCACTAGTTCATGAATGTCTGTGTGGACTCTGAAAAAAAAAAAGTATATTAGAAGTAGATTATCCTCCCATCTGTAAATGGACAATGGATCTGCTATGGATAACGGGTGGTGGTGGGTGTGTTTTTGACAGAAAAGGACGACGTTGAACAAGCTGTCCTGTCAAAAAAGACTTTAACTGTCCTTTACTTGTGTAATGGTATTGTAGTGTGCATTGTTATTTGTTTGCTTGAGGAATTTATTTGAAAGCCGCACATCCTGTCACATTTGAATGGCTTTCTGTTGGACCGAATGTCTTATCACATTGATCTGCTGCGCTATTTGAGACATTTTAGTGGCCGTGGAACTCAACATGAACTGTTAGATCAAATTGAGGGTTGCCATAAAGAGTTAACAACACGTCCAGTTAGTGTATGAAGCGCAGAAATGCACGAACATAATACAGTTACTCGATCAAGCAGTGGCCATAACATTACTCTGGTACTCTGTAATTACTTCACGATGCTTTGACCAAGTAAGATAGGATTCACAACGGAAAAAGAAAAAGTGTTGTTGTGAGTTAATGAGATGCCATTTTAGAGTGTTTGCACGTTTTTGAATTGTCCCTGGTGGTGAGCTTGAAATCGAAACTAGTTGTGAAGGAAGAATCCCTGGTCCTACGCCTGTGTTGTAGGTGAAGAGCCAGTTCAAAGTTCAGAAAGACATTACATGTCGTAATTGTTGGGATAACACTTGGTTCAAAATGAAATTCAGAAATATTTCACTGGTGATATGTTACACCATGCAATTTCAGTCAAGGGAAAATGAAAAAATGTTGGCTCAACTTGTCAACAGCCTACGTGTGGTTGTTGATGATTTTCGGTGACTGCTATAAAGACAAATCAATTAGATCTCGAGACTTGTGAGGTGTTTTTCTGCTGCTTCTCCCGAAGTGTGTGTGATTTAGGTGCAATAGTTACCTTACCTGTTAATTGCTTCACAACGTCATTGGCGAACACTCAAATGTAATAAGAGACACGGCGCTCTGAATTACTCCGATTTAATCAGCCAACACAACATTGTTGGGCGGAGATGAATATTCAGTTACCTAAAAGAATAATTTTTAATTGTGCTGATCAAAGGGAACCAAGACACAATAGCATTAGCTGAGGTTTAATTAGATTTTTTTTTTTTTTTCAGAAAAGTTTGAGATGTTGACTGATTACAGTGAGTTGCAGCTGTGTTTGTCAGAGGAGTAAAATGAACGTACTCTGTCTTTATCGAACACACCTTCAATTATCACATGTCAGATCAACACTTTTTTTTTTTTTTATTGCTTAAAATTCCCCAGTGTGCTCGCTACACGTTTACATTGTGTACTAAATTACATTAGATCACATATCCAAACCATACTATTAAAGCATGATTTCTGGTAGTTTATATGCTAATGCGCTTGGGCTAAATGGATAATGGAAATTAATAATTACAATGCTGGACAGTGATCGTTAAGCTGTAGAGGTTTCAAACAAACTCATAAATTACTAATAATTAGGTGTTACACAAAACACTCTTGATAAGTGCAAATCTGCATCAGATTCATGGAGATGCTGTATGCACACGCATGGATATGAGCTTTTCACAATGCCCCGTGGCCCTTTTGTGTCCGGATTTAAATGGACCAAGGGCCTTGAATGTATGCTTGTAGTGTGTGTTGTAAGCAGTATTTGCATAATCAAGATGTATATTATTCACATGGCTGATACTGCTCCTTTCATAAGCACGCCTCTTATGTCTGTTCTCAACCCCATCCCCCACCCTCACCATTTTACCCCCCCACCCACCCAAACCCCCCTTTGATTAACTAATGTCCAATTCGATGCAGCGTATTTCATGAGCTTGCCACCTAACACAGGCAGCTGATTAACCTGGAGTCTGCCTGGTGAAGCTGCAACCCTCGTCTCCCTGTCTTAATTTTTTTTTTTTCCTTCCCCCCCATCTTCCCCCCACCCTCCTCCCCTCCTCAGCCTTTGTTGTGGCGGCAGCAGCAGAGCATGCATTGCATTGGCGGTCTGAAGCATTGTGTCTGATTTCCAGCAGACAAACTGACCTCTGGGGATTTATTGACAGCAAACTCCACAGAGGCAGACACAGAGCTGGGAGCATGGAGGCAGCCAGAGAGGGGCGGAGGGTGCTGGGGAAGGTTCGTGGGGAGGGAGGAAGAGGAGGGGGCACAGACAGACAGACAGAGAGACAGACAGACAGACAGATGGAAGTAAAGACGGCGAGAGAGTTTCAACGTGATGAAACAGGAAACAGGTAGAGACGCAGAGAGAAAGAGATCAATATGAGGAGGCAAAATACACACCCCGAATTTAGTTTAATTCAAAAATGTGTTTTTTGGTGGAGCGTTAGGAAGTGAAAGAAAATGGCCGCCTCCTACAAGGATCTAATTAATTTTGAAGGATCATCAGCCCCTTTAGTCCAAGGCAGGGTACAGGAGGGAGGGAGGGAGGGAGGGAGACAGACCCCTGGGCTGATTAGAATTCACTGCAGGTAGGCACTGGCTGCTGCTCACCCACTGTGTCACGGCTAAAATGGAATCACTGTTGTGAGTGGCAGTCTGGGCAACTGAAGCCTGCTTCCCTTGGCCTGCTCCTTTGTTGCCAGCATTCACCTCACTTTACCCCTTAGGCAGGTGGATTTACATGTCTGGATGGGCGAGAGAAGCCAGAGCGGGAACATATATGTTTGCATTGTCTAGCAGTAGCCACCAAAAAAAACAGGCCCATGGCATGAGAATACAGTTACATCCGAAGCTAACCCCTGCTGGAAAAGAAATAAGGTCAAATATTTGCCACTGTAATGGATTCAAGCATTTTGGCACGTGTGTGTGTGCAGTGTGTTAAAGAGAAGGCTTTAAATGATTACTTTTTTGTTGGTTTTCAATTTGACTAAGTCAATTCTGAATGATTTCAGCAGTTGGGTTATGGCAAGAGTTATACCTACAGTAGAGTTAATGGTTTGGGTAGGATCTAGTTTTTAGGTTAGATATTAAAACAAGGCTGTTAGGGTTTCAGGCTTATATTGAGGTCTACGATAAAAGGTCTGAAGGGGTTATTTTGAAGGATTGTAGGTTACTGTTAGAGTCACATTTACAGCTAAGGTTAGAGAAAAGGCTTCAAGTCTAATTTTAGTTTTAAGGGTTAAGGATTTCCCTGTAAAATATATTTTCTGTCCTGACCAAGACGGAGGAACAAACGAGTGTGTGTGCGCCTTTTAGTGCCAAAGAATGATCCGTCTCAGTATCGAGTGATCACCCTCTGCTGCTTAACGTGCTATTACTTGTCTATATCTAATCATCAAATTTGTTAGTTGACAAGGACATTTCAAGAAAACAAGCACATGTCTCACTGCCCGCAGTACTTTTCAAAGTGCGGCCTGTGGACACAGAGCATTCTGTGAACACAGCTATTTCAGTTACTACACTTTAACCCCTCAACTCTGGTTTTCTCCCACATGTTCTTCTTTTCCATGCTAAACTATAGAGAAAATCATAATCTTCTTTGACCATTTTGGAGGCATATTTATGACAGCAGATGATCCTTCTTCTTCCACCAGTGTCTGTGCAAAAAATACAGAAATCACTTGCTGAAAATCACATAGTTTTCATCTGTAGATTTTTACCTCAGTGTCTCAAAGCGGGAGTCGTGTTCTTTGAAAGTACTTGAGGTTCGTAAAAGAATAATGTGTGTCAACATTAACGTGCAGGTCTGGTCAAATCCTAGCCCCGTTCTATTCATTCAGCAACACACTGTAGTTGCTGGCGTTTCACAGAGAGCACTTGATGTTCGTGTTGTAGCCAGCGTGACAGCTACTAAACGTTTTTTTGCTCCGTTTCCAAAAAATATTTAAGAGTGGCAGATCACACTTATAATAATGATCCAAACTCAATATAATGCTGAATATTCACATCCCAACACGCGGAGTAATTTCCAGATACTTTATTGGTTGAAATATTTGAAGGCACTTTGACCATGGTTCAATGCATTTTTTCAGCCTGTCTGACCTTAAATGACACCATGAGAATGTGACTTTAATGTGGTCGGTTTTACATAATTTTGTTTCCAGTTTTAAATTTTTTTAAGGTCAAACTTTTGCATAGTAATGTGTGTGTACAATATAAGAGCAATTGTGTAAGGCTTTCTTAGCGTCACCAAACCAGCTCATCACATGCTTAATGTTGTTGAATGCCTTTCTTGTGTTTTTCAATGAATGCCTTGTGTGTTTAATATTTGACTCTTTTCTATTATTACAACTTCTAATGATCGCTCTACGTCTGTATTGGATATTGCCTTTGGTTAAATTTGTGGATTTGAAAATGAAAAAGAACACACACACACACACACACACACACACTTTGTGGTGAGTGTGACTGAGACCTTTTCTAAAATATTTAATCTGCATAAATGTATGAGGAATATAGATCGTTTTTCTTTGGAAGGGTGTGGTTTTGTTGCCCATTGGCTCAGATAACTGCTGAAAGAAGAACTGGCTCTAATACCAATATTATTTTCAACCTTGATTTGGAATTGGTGATCATGTGCACACAGGAACGTCCATTCGTCTTGCTTTGAAAACTCTTCACACATCTGTTGCAGCGTGTCGGTGGTAGATATTTGTGTTACTGTGGCTCCGGGTTCATTAAGGGAGTGGCAATATCGACGAGGCAGTATGTGGCATTAAGATTTGTCTTTGTCTTTTCTCTCCCCCTCCAAACACTGTGGCAGAGCAACACATGATTTGGACAGAGAGGACTGACAGCCTTGCCTAGCACCTGGCCTCTGATCAGCCATCTCCACCAGCAAACTGAAGCTTGACCCGCACTTCAACACCAGCCACACAAGCATCTACGGAACAAAACGTCATCTAACTGTGAGTACTGGACTGCTTCGGTTTTTATTTTTTTCCCGTTACGTTTAACTTAGAAATAACTTAGCTGGAAATAAGCAATAATACTTTGTACTAACACTATTGCACTGCTTCTGCAGTACATTTCAGCTAAATTCTACTTAATTTGGATAAACAAATCAAATATGGTTTTATTGTCAGTACCACTGTTCATTTTATTTATATTCAGTATAAAACTGCATTCCAAATTATAAAGCATTTCTCCACATGTTCAAGTTTTTTTTTCTCAATATATACAGTAGTTAAGTTATGTGTTGTCACTGACATTTCATCACGTTTCAAAAATATATTTGTTATTCATTGACAGACATTGTGTAAAACAAATTATTATATTAAAATTTTTGCCATGGATTTGTACAGTTTTCAGGATCAAAATGAGGACAGTTATCTTGGTGAGAAATGTGCTGCGTTGAATAAGTCAAATAAGGTCGACTTCTTTACTTAAATTACGCTCACGCATGTTTCTATGCAAAAGAAATTCGTTTTACAGCAATTATAAAAACCCACAATTTGCACAATTCTTACACTTACTACCTATCTAATTTAGATTTAGATTTTCATTTCTTTTAACACCTAATTGGGCAGAAAAGCATCTTAAGTTATCTTACACACTGATCAGCCGGGTCACATCTAGTGTATTCCAAGGATAGTTAGGAGGCGCCATCAAAGTGAACACATGGCTAACAAAAGAGGCCTGTTGTCCTCTAAGCCCAGTGCACCACCTAATGGCGGTTGGAGGAATTTCAGAAATACCCACTGTAAGAGGGAAACCTGTACAGTAATAATTAGATGGAAACCATCTTAATTGTCTTTCGCCATGGCAATGTGGAATTTCTTAAACCACGATGAGTCACGAGACAACGTTAGCTCAGATGTTGAAATAATTTGATTCTCATCCTAATATTATGAGACTGGACTGAGGGAAAAAAATGAATTAACATATTTGTATTATCATTTTAGGAATCCTCCAAATAACCCTCATGTCTGTTTATAGTAAGAATCAATATTACCTATTGTATATTTAAATTGATTGTACTGCTGTGACATGGTTGTGTTGTCTAACACAAGACAAAAGGCAATTTCTTTGCATGCAAGAGAGCTTCTTTTTTGCTCATGACAATTCTATTACATAGTGTACGTTTAATTATTCAATCACGCTGTTTTATTACTCCTAATATATCTGTAACACTGTAAACCAACAATGGAAATGTATTATTGCTATGCAAGAAAATTCATCATAAAAAAAGAAATCTTCATTTTAGGTGTACTGGTGAGTTTTTAAATCCCTTGTTTTGCCTCCTGCTTGCAGGTGACATCAGTTGCAAGGGGATGACCGAGCGCATTCATAACATCAATCTCCACAACTTCAGCAATTCTGTACTTGAGACCCTCAATGAGCAGCGCAACCGTGGGCACTTCTGTGACGTGACTGTTCGGATCCATGGAAGTATGCTGCGTGCTCACCGGTGTGTGCTGGCTGCTGGAAGCCCCTTCTTTCAGGACAAGCTGCTCTTGGGCTACAGCGACATTGAGATCCCTTCTGTGGTCTCAGTGCAATCCATCCAAAAGCTGATTGACTTTATGTACAGTGGGATTCTGCGGGTATCTCAGTCAGAGGCCCTGCAGATCCTTACTGCTGCCAGCATCCTACAGATCAAGACCGTCATTGATGAGTGTACCCGCATCGTGTCCCAGAATGTGGGCCTGGCTGGGCCGGGGGGGTTCCCTGTTATACCAGGAGACTCTGGTCAGGAAACACCTCGTGGAACGCCAGAGTCTGGTACCTCCGGGCCCAGCAGCGACGCAGAGTCAGGTTATATGCAAGCAACATCACAGCAAAGCATGGATCGTCCATACACATCACTGTACTCCTACCCTGGCCTCTCTCTGCAGAACGGCACCCGCGAGCGACCCCTGTACATTAACCCTCTGGCGTCAAACTACGATCCGACTCTCAGCACTCAGAAGGACCAGCAATCTCAAGATCCGCCCTGGATGAACCGCATCCAGGAGAGATCTCAACAGGTCGATCGCTTCATCACAGCAGAGTCCACTCACTGCCGCAAGCAACCCCGACCGGTACGCATACAAACAGGAGGGATGCACATAAAGCAGGAGGCCGAAGATGAGTACAGCTGCTATGATAATTTGGGGGACTGCCAAGACGACACTGACCATACTGAGGGTGTAGAAAGTGAATCCAAGGTTGAAAGTTTTGACTCAGGGGTGAGCTCCTCCATCAGTACTGAGCCAGATGCTATGGAGCAGCAGCCGTACCTGACGGGCTTTAGCCGAGACGGGGGCGGGGACGGCGGTGAAGGAGGTCCGGTGCATATAGAGGTCAATGACTCGTCCCCAGAGCAAGTGCAAGAGACAGAGGACGGGGACATATCCCACAGCACTAGTGACAGTAGCATGATGCAGCCCCAGCCAAACTCAGTCATGCACCAGTCCCTGCCAAGTGCCCCGCACTACATGCACCAGGAAAAATCACACACCAGCACTCTGAGGATGCCGCTCACCGTGACCAGCAATTCCCAAGTGATGGGCACAGCTGGAAGCACCTTCCTGCCCACACTCTTTCCTACACAGCCGGCTAGAGACAACAAGCCTTTCCTTTACCTTCCTGGCCAGCAGCAACCCCAGTTTGTGGCAGTGCCGCCCCCTGCAATGCCATCATTCCCGAACCCCATGTCGGTACAGCAAGCGCCAGCTCAGCAGCAACAGGTTGCAGGAGGACTTGGTCCAGGGGAAAAGAAGCCCTATGAATGCACTCTCTGCAGTAAAACCTTTACTGCTAAACAGAACTACGTCAAACACATGTTTGTCCATACTGGTAAGTCAAAATGTCTTATTTGTAGTAAAGAATTTTTTCTCAGCTCTTCTTGCTCAGTTAAATGATTGCATTATCCATAGTTAATGTAGGTACTAGCTGTACTTGTAATTGCAGTAATACTATAGAAATATTTTTGGATGCTCTAACATCAAAGGTCTTATTTTAATTATGATGTGAAAACTTAAAGTAATGTGAATATTCATAGCATGTTAAAGATGTAATGTTTCTTCATAATAATGCAAAAACAATATTAGATAAAAGGGTATTCATTTTCATTAAGGGTATTTTTGCAGTAACAACATGGCAATATAGAGCTTTAAGTGTCCCTGTAACATACTACATACTATGTGTGCACATGGGTTTGAGGTTGTAGTTTGTTCACACTGAGAAAGCTGACAAAATTAAGTATACACATTGATGTCGGAGTTCCAGTCCCTTTCCCCTTCGAATATTGTTTTCCAAAGCGCTGCCCTCAGTGGTCAGATTAGGTTAATGGTTAGGTGTCACAGGGTTAAGGTTGGGTTCAGGTTAAGTTAAAACACAAATTGGTGGGGAAACAGATTTTGACACAACACCCAGAAAATCTCAGAAAACAAAAATTGTTAAATTTAATTCACAGTAGATTTCCAAAGTTACAGTTAACGTCCACTAGTTTCTGTCTTTATCCTTTCCTTCTAGTACAAATTAGTATGTAAATGAATGAATACTAACTGTAAAACAGCCTCAAAAATGACCTTCATTAGGTCACAGTTGATTAGTATCTTTGTTGTCATTTGTATCTGACTTGCCAGTGTTCATGCAGCACATTATTACACTGTGCACTGCTTTCTTCTAGCACCAGCCTTATCAATCTGTAGAAATCATCATCACAGAAAGAAAGATATTTGATATCATATAATTAGATGATCCCGTAAAAAATGCCCACTCAAATAGCCATTATTATTCATTACAGTCCATTGCTTGGCCAGAACCACCTGTGAAAGCCATTTCAAACCAAATTTCCTATTTTACTCACACAACTGTGTGGAGCAGAGCGAAGACATATTGAGAAGGAAAGTCACTGATCGATCAGTGCCATGGACGAGATTTGAATGTCCTACGGCAGCCAATGAAGGATTACCATTATTATTATCTTTTAAAAAATATTAGTCAAAAACCAACAGGAAGTCAGTGTGATTTAGCATAATATTGCATTGCTGTCCTTATGAGATTACCAGACATCTAATACATACAACATAAATTAATTTTATCAGTAAAAAAAAACAAAAAAAAAAGTCATTACCAAAGAACCAAAGATCCTAGAAATATGCATTTGTACTATACACACCCAGTACTATTCCATGATACACTTGTGCAACAGCAGAGGTGGTGTCTCATTGGCTTCGATCAAAAAACAGTCAGAGACAAAAGAGACAGATTTTCCTTTGTATGAGTCACTGTGTTGCAAATCTGCTGCCCTGAAGAAGAGCAAGACAGTAAATATATCTGTTATATATGTGCTAGCTCCATGCTGCTGCTCTGTAGCTGACCCTGATTTCTGACCTTCCCGTGAGCAGGTCAAGCAAAAAAAACTAAACAAAAGTGAAAAGTATAAATGATTGGCTTCATTAAATCAAAGCAGGTAGCGACACATTAATTCACTCACTGCAGCAGCAAACAGTAGATACACAGGACTTCATTAACTTGCATGATACGACTTGCCTGTTCGCAGTGTTGTCAGTATCTTCCTCTACCTGTTAGTTTTACGTAGTTATTAATATGTTAATGTTTTACAGCCCAAGTCAGCAGAGACAATTATTTAAAATGAGCTTATATCTTGAGAAACTGACAAAAATACCAAATAGAAGCATAAATTATTTGGTTCGTGATTGTATGGGAATTAACATTAGTGTGTGTTTTTCTCATTTTTCCTCGTAGCTCCACCTTTCTGTGTCTGTAAAGTCATTACAGCCATCTTGAATTTTCATTAGATATCAATTGTGCAGGTTTGTGACGGTTTTGTAATTCGTACATGTTGCCATAACTGCATCAGAGCTACATTATAGGAACCCTTTTCTCACAAAGCTGGAGTGTACAGCATCTAGTGGAACCAGCATCATAACAAAACTAATACAGGTTTGAATAATTCTAGCCTGAGGTATGTTCCTGTACTGGAAAAGTAACACTGCTAGCTTCAGGCGTCCAATGTTGCTGCACAAGTTCTTCCATATTTTGTAAAATCCCCTAAATGTGTCTCTTCTTTTTTCCCCTTAATGCTTTTGTCTTGCATGTACATCCAGGTGAGAAGCCTCATCAGTGCAGCATCTGCTGGCGCTCGTTCTCCCTGAAGGATTACTTAATCAAACACATGGTGACACACACAGGGGTGAGGGCCTACCAGTGCAGCATCTGTAACAAGCGTTTCACCCAGAAGAGCTCTCTCAATGTCCACATGCGGCTGCACCGTGGAGAGAAGTCCTATGAGTGCTACATCTGCAAGAAGAAGTTCTCACACAAGACCCTGCTGGAGAGGCACATGGCCCTGCACAGCACAGACAGCGCCATCACAGGGCTGTCGGGGAGCGCAGTTACCCCGGGCCCAGTCTCCATTCCCATCCCTATGGCTGTCCCTGAGCCTGGAGCTGGAGTGGTGGCCCTCGCCATGCCAGTGAGCGGAGGTGCTGGAGTAGGGGCTGGGGTTGGAACAGGAGTGGGTGTAGCTGCAGAAGCGAGCTGCCAAGAAGGGACCACCTACGTGTGCTCCGTCTGCCCTGCCAAGTTCGACCAAATGGAGCACTTCAATGACCACATGCGAATGCATGTCTCCGATGGATAAGTACTAATAGATAAACTTCTTTCAAAAAGAATGACAAATAAAATGGCACTAGATTTTCCTTTTCTTGTTTTGAGGTATGAAGAGTAATGAGTATAGACACTGGCACATTAAGTTTCCCAAAAAAAAAAAGATTTTTTTTTCTGTTATTCTAAAAATAAAAAAGATGGTGGCCTTAAGGCTTAGTAGTTTGATATTGATCTACTGGATGGATCCTAACTACAGGCCTCTAAATGTATGCTTTCCTAAAATACTGATTTATGTGTTGAACACTACCGAAAGGCCTACGAAAGAAACACATACACACAAACACACCTTTAGTGTAGAAATGTCTGAATGAATATACATGTGCATATATGTTCGAGCGTTTGTGTGTATCTGCATGTGTCTGTTTGTCCGTGTGTGTGTGTGTGTGTGTGTGTGTGTGTGTGTGTGTGTGTGTGTGTGTGTGTACATTGCCATGAAACATAAATCATGGCAGTTGTGAACCCATACTGACCAGTTTGGAAACTATAGATGTCCAAGCTTACTGTGGTATAATTTACAACAACAATAACAAAAAATCTTCTGGGGTTGGGCTACATATTCCCTCTAAAAATACTGATGGTCACAAGATTGCCTTCTTATGTAAAATAAAAAAAAGGAGAGTAGTTAATTTGACAGTGGGTTTTATTTATTCCTATGGTATTAAGGGATTATAATGCAGCTGTTGTCAAGGTACCAATTTCAATCATTTTACTGAAATGTAACTTCCTGTCAGTGGTGACAGGGACGAATATTTCTCATATGTTTTGTAAATGTTGTCCATGCATTTTGATGGTTAAGATTACGTTTACTAAATTAGGGTGTGTTGATGAGACAGTATTTGAGCAAAAATATGTTTCTTTTTTTCTGAAGTTTGGAGTTTAACTCATTTGCATACACTGCCACTAATATCTTCAAAGACTGTTAAGGCTAGTAGACCTCTTCCATTTCAAAACATAAGAAAAAAAGAAAGATTCTTTTGCTGATGGTTTTTTTAGCCTTTCACATTCACAGTTATGGCAGGCTGGCATATGCGACTAAACTCTCTCCTTCATAATTGCTGCTCCTCAACTTGCACCTGACTGTTATGGGATGTAGATTAAAAAAGGATTTGTCACTTTAACTTTTGTTGTTATTGAGTAGCCGACATGGTTTTAATTTGTTAATCGAATTATAATATTGGGGAGTGGGGGGGGTTGTTAGGCTAGTTGTTGATTGGTTAACAGTGTTAAAGAGGGAGGGATTTAATTTGAATCAAATTTGAATTGGAAATAAATGCCATCCTGATCCTAGAACCCCTGTATGACCTGTTCATTACTATTGCAAAGCCATTTCAGCAAGTGGGAGCTAAATGCATTACTCTTTATGTACTGGCTCTCCCTAAAGGCTCAAATGGCATGCGACGTTTTGAAAGGAAATACAGTCTCAAAGCGAAACAAGTAGCTCCATTGAAATCACGCTGTTTCATTATATACCACAAGTTGCAGATGGACTTTCTAGACAATAGTATACATTCCTGAATTTTCTAAAAACCTATAGACACAGCATGTACAGAATAGATTTGGAAGCTAGTGTGCGCAAGTTGTCATCCATGCATCACATCACTTAAGGCTCATTTCTGATATTTGAATTGTTTTGTATTGCTTTTTACTCAAAATAGGACACACACACACACCCACACACACACACACACACACACACACACACAGATACACACAGACACACATGCAACTGCCTGCAATTGCAATCTGAAGGATTTGCTCATTTATGTGAGCAAACACTTTCGTAGTTGTATTGTTAAAAAAATAACTGCATACAGTGGTCCTAAAAAGACCTGCTGTGGATTCAGAAAAAAACAAAGTGCTACTTTGCACATTTTCTTAAAATGCCTGTGCTTAATATTTAATCATTTTCCTTAAATGAACTTCTATGATTTTCTTTTATTCAATTTCAAAGGAAAAAAAACATTTTTTTAAATCTTGATAAGTGGACTGCATTATTTTCTTGCATATATGTTGCACTGCTTAAACCAATAAGTGCACTACTGTTAACAGAGATATTATAGTTTTAGAAAAGAGGATTTTTTTTTTAAATCTAACATTTGGTTGTAGAGTTCACATGTAATAGAATAGCTTTGTTTCAATTTATTCATTAAGTAATTCAGCGGTTCTTGGCTTTTGTTATTGCTTGCAGTTACCTTCAGTATATACTCGTGCCGTGTTAATGCAAGCATTTATTTTTATTTAAATATGTACCATTACATGTGCTCATCTATGTTCTAACCTTTGAATTCATTCTTTTATGGAGTCAGTTCCCTATAACAGTTATTCAGTTGCATTTCTTTAGAAACAGACAGAATTTTCTTATGAGAACATCCAAGCCAAACAACATTAACAGTGAAACAACAACAGTAATAATAAACACAACTCCCGTCCAACTCCGTTGGCGGAGGTAATAATAATAACTATTATTATATTATTAATAATAATACATTTATAATGTGTGTGTGTGTAACATAAATGATATGTGTGTCCTAGAACAACTTTCTGTGGGTTTAAAGGTGTGGGGAGGTGATGGAATGCAGCTTCTTTGATATCCGTCTGTCAGTTGTACACAGTTGTGTCCCTTCCTTAGTGTTTGTATGTCTGTGAGTGTCTGTGTGTGGTATATAGCCTAATCAAACTGTTGATAAGTGGTATATCTGAACTGTAGGGCTTCCTTAGCAATATGCAACGCAGGTACTATGAGAAGCAGCTCTCCAAAACCTTTTGGGCTATTACGGCACCTGTGACATTTGTTCTGAGATTTGACTGAAGCCTAGGTCGGTCAAGCACTGTTGACTTCATTGTACCCGTTTGGAGAAGTTATGTCCAGCATTTTGATGCTAAATTTCATAGAATTGCTACTAGATTTCAGACCCATGTGGACTCAGTTGAAGTGAAGTCAAGTGATGAACATGTGAGACCTGGAGAGATTCTGTATTCTGGTTTCTCCTCAGCTAAAAAAAAAAAAAAAGAAAAAGAAAAAAAAAAAAGAAAGTATTGACCGCTCATGAGAAATATACTGAAAAAGCGTGAGGTTAGTCCACAGTAAAAGTAGCACATTATTTAACATTTGATTGGGCCTGTCTCCTATGGTGTGCATATAAGCCTAAATTGTATGGTTCCTGTTTGTAGCTGTTGTTGCCAGGATGGCAATATTGCTGCATGCTAGTGCTATATTTGTCTCTACACAGCACGTGGAGGGTAATCTCATGCCTTAACAGACAATGCACTAAATAGAATATGTTAGCAACTGCCGAGATCTCTTTCCAACAGTACTGCCACATGTATGGCACACAGCTCATGATGTTGGTGTTTGTTGTCTGTTCAGTACCAAGTTAAACACTGCCAAACTAACGTCATCACTTCTTTGAAAGCAAAGGCAGAGACATTGATTGAATTGTTTCAGTGTAATGTATGTATTCAGTAAATTAGCATTCCTTCATGGCACCTAAATTTTACATATTTTGTGTAAACACATATATCAAATGCACTATTGACTGTAGCTAGATGAGTACAACCAGCTTTGTGGTATCATTGGTCTAAATAGTAGGTTAAGTAGCTCGATGTTGGTTTTTGAAATATTTGATTTCAGAATTACACTATCAGTTATTTCTCTATCTTTTTTTTTTTTGGAATAACAAAAGTAGCCAATCTCAACGTTATCTGGATGAGGGCTAATAACTCATCCCATTGTCAGTTGACTTCTTGTATCATAAGGTGTTTGATAGCAGACCAGGCTCGGAAGGGGAAGAACCTTCTCTCCAGTGTGTCATAACGTGCTATAGCATACCCAGGCTTTTTCCCCCTCCTCCCCTGTTGCATTAGCATCACACGCTCTTCACTGTCCATAGTTATATATTCCTTATACTGCTTATACAGCTACTCGTGGTGGTGCTTAATTCTCTTTTCTCAGTGTTGCAAAAAGTCGGTTAAAAATTGTTGAAAAGTTGCAACATTATCCAGAAAATAAGTCCTTATCTCAATCGTGCTTCTTCTAGTTGTTAGTTTGAAAAAAAAAAAGTCTAGACTTTATGTTTGCAAAGTGTTCGCATATTTTCCAGAACAAAACATATTGAAAAGTAGATAATAGCCTTGAGCCTGCAGCTGTTTGTATTGTGTTTCAAATATATTACTGTTCATGTTTTGTTTATCTTAGCGTAGAGACACAGGGTCTACAGTACATTGTTGTCCTTCTTGCAGTATGTTTAATTCATCGTTATACTTCTTTATTTCAGGCTTCCTCCTGCTTTTTTTTTATGGTGATCATAGTGGTGTTGTTTATACACACATAGCTTCACGCAACTGGATAAAGGATAGTCAGTTATTGAGTCATATTTCACAGTGTACTATATATGCTTATATGCTTTGCATTGAGATGAAAACAAGGAAATGGAAGATAGTAATGGTGAGGGTCATGTTGAGTAAGGAACAGGTTCATTTTATTCTGACAAGCATGTGTCCGTCTTCCTGTTTGTCTTTCAGTCTGTCTCCACACATTTTAAGTCAGATTTATTTTTTTTTATTTAAGCTTGACTAAAGTCACAAAGTTGAGAGTAGAATACAGAAAACACGTGAAACCGTTCAGATAATACTTAACTGCATCTTTTGGCCTTCTACAGTACGACACATGAGAGTGAAATAGATAACTTCTTACAAATATACTATATATATTTAAGTATCACCATCTCCACACAGATGGAGAATACATTTTCAGATAGTTTGATAAAGACATAATTGCAGCTAGAGTATACAGTACCTTGTGGGATATAGGGAATATGCCTATCAAGTGCCTATCAGTACATACAGCAACTATACAGAATATTCATAGTTTTTCTCTCCTACATTGCACAGATACAGTATATACACAGTGGTCTAATATAAATATACTATTTATACTATTACTGCTAAGACCTGGTGGTTGTGAGTGCATCCTAAGAGAACCCTTTAAAATACCTGAAATGTTCTATTCATATACAGTAAAGGATACATCTGCAAGTTTTATTTTTTATCTAACATTTATACAGTGTGGAGGATTCAAAGATATAAAATGCAATCACGTTTTGATGTCTGAATGAAGTATACTAATAGGTTGAGTAGGTTCAGATGGTACCTGAAAAAATAAATAGGAAAACTTGAATGACCACTTGTTTTCTTTCACGTTGCTCTCTCTCACGCTCTCTCTCACTCTCTCTCTCTCATTGCTGTTTGGCATTTTATACATGCCATTTTTTATTTTCAGTTTTTGCCATTTTGCAAACAAGCCATATACTGTACTGTATGTTTTGGGGGGAATGGGCAGTGGCACTTTGTGAACAGCAGAGGGAGCCACACATCAATTGCAAGAGGGGAAGTTAACACGCTGCCTGCCACAGTGAACGGAAATCCAAGTGGAATATTTGGATATTTTTCTAATCTTATTGGTAAATATTGCCATTGTTCACATTATAATATCATCTGTAAGCATGGCAGTAGTTACCTCCACTGGAACTTACTGTAAATGAACGGTTTGCAGGCCGCAGGAACTGGCAGCTGCTTTAATAGTTATTTTTCAAAGTACACTATGTGTCCTTTGACCTCGATGACAGGCCCTTCCACATGCAAGCCAATGCCCAGTTTCCCCACAACGATCATTAAAGTTTTATCTTATCTGACAGCCGCGTTTACGTACAGCTTGAAATTGTAAAGGGCAAGCAACGAGCAACGTGAAGAAACAAACTGGCCGTTCAACGGTAGACTGACAGTAGATATTTATAACCACTACTTGGAGGCAAAATGAGATTACAAATTTGAAGGTTTTGGCAACAGAGAACACACACACACACACACACACACACACACACACGGAGCATTCAAATGTCTTTAAGTGGTTGGTTTAACAACATGAAAACAAAACTAACAGAAAATATATTAGAATCAAAACCATAAATCAAGTTTCAGGACTGAGTGGCTGCGAGATAAAAGGTTTTGGGATGGCTTATTATTCTGTCCCCTGTGGACTAATTACCACAGTTTTCTCTCTAACCTTCTCCAGCCTAGTTACTGTGCCAAATTTAGGAGAAAAAAAAGACACGTTTTTAATTATACCGCCATTGTTGAATTAGATGTGAGAACTGAGCAGAAAAACGGAAAACAAAAGAATCCTTTTAAGTAAGAAATTTCTGTAAAACCTATAAAACATAATATATTACAACAAAACATGCATCATACCAAAAGCAGGTGATTGCCTTTATTTTGAATCTTTAAATCCTCCATAATACATAGTTTTCAAGTAAATAGGAGAAAACAGCTATGATTAACAGACACATGTTGAAGGCTTAGTTTCATATACATTTAATGTTAAAATGAAGCATTACTAATATAGGCAATGTGATAAAGCTAGTCCCTGTCATCCAACTGTCACACTATGACACACACAAACAGCATCTGTTCAGATTTTACAGTCAAACATCCAGATTCTGTTTTGATTTTGAGCTTTACACACTTACAGTGAGGCAGCTGTTCAGATTTTAAAGTACGACACAGCTAAACTAAGCTATAACGACATCTAGATTATATTATTAGCTTCACCGAACATGCAGTTATTACACTACCCTGATGAGGTTTTTAATAAAACGTCATCGTCAGGTAACTACCATCCATCAGTCCAAATGAAGCATGCAGTCCTGTAGGGGGGTACTTTGATTTTGATGGAGCACAAACTATATTTTCAGTGTCCCTTGATAACAGGCTTTCTGTATTTTATTTTATTTCTTTTTTTTGTCACAATGGTGAGGAGACTTAGGCGCGATTTAGCCTCTGAAGACTAAACATTGAGCCTCTTTGTGTTCTCACTCGCTGTAGTCTTTTTGGCTCAGTCCAGCTCGATGAGACAATTAGTTTGAAAGTGTGCAGCAGCGCAACTAAAAACATGCATTCCTGTTCAAGTCCAGAACATTCCAACTCCTAGTCTGGCATCCATTTTCCACACTTAACTAACCCAACAGTAAGGAGGATTTCCAGCGCTTAATCGTTTTACAGATCTGTTGGATATTTGATTATGTAGTAGCAAACTTTGCCCATCACATCAGAGTTTAGTAAAAATGAAATAATAATCCCATCTCGCTGTTTATTCAAATTTTGCCACGAGATCGCAAACCTCATAAGTTTTGAGCACAGCTAATGCTTGTGTGGACTGGTTCTATAGACAACATGCACTATGCTATCACTCTCTTTCTCTATGTAGGCCTCTCTTTTATAGTGCAGAGACGTAAAATAGAATAAAAAACAGCAAAGAGAGAAGTCAAGGCTCTCCTTCACCACGGATGTTGGTCACTGTCTCAGCCAGCACGTAGTCTGCAGACTTAGATGAAACATTTTAGCACTGTAGTGTTCCTAAAGGGGCTGGTGGTGGTCATTTGTAAAACGGGGCCATGCTAATCATTAGAAGTCAAATGGAAAAAAAACTGTATTAGACAATGTTTGTTTTCACAAACCAAAGAAGGGTTAAGATAATTTAAGTTTTATGGAGAAAATAACATTTCTTTTCTATGTGTGTGGGGTTCCTACGGTTGGGCTAGATTGCTACAGTTGTTTTTTGGTTTTCTTTGTTTTTCTTCTCATTGCAGGGTGCTTGTGAAAATGCATCTATGTTTTTGTCACTTGATCAGTTTTTTTTTTTTTATATATATATAGTTTTGTGGTTGTGTTAATTTGCCTATTGTAGACCAAAATAGATTTTTTTAATAAGAAATGCAACAAAACATAAAAATGAATCTGACACAGTAGCTGTGATGTAAACTATCGCATGTTAAAACATGTATAAGATTGTAAGTGTTGCATTGTTCCTCTTGACAAAACGTAATACTCAGTAATCATTGGTTATGTCTTCTATACACACATTTAGCCAATCAGTGTAGACCTGTTCACCTTCACATTGGATTATATCGAAATAGTTTTTGTTATAGCAGTTTTCTTCAAATATTGGCACCGTCTAATATTTTAAGGCTGTCCCTAAAATACTAATCTGACTTTGTGACTTAGAGTACATTTAGCCATTTATACTTGAGATGGACCAAGATGTTAAGTTTGCACATATTTGTAGGTTGTTTATTAAGCCAAAAAAAAAAAAGGAAAGAGAATAATGATGCGCAACTTTCAGTCTCAGCAATTCAAGTCAAATCTCGCTGAGGTGCTCATGATCTCTCCAAGCAAATATTACATTACAGTCTTTCATGTTCACTGAAAAGAAAAGCATCAGAGCCAGCCATCACTGCATGATGAAAATTAATTAAAACCAAACTGTAACATGAATTTAAGTATCATAATGTGGTCCAAATATTTATGGAAGTGATTACGAGACGATATATTTTTGTAATAACAACACATCATCTGCAAGCGGAATGTAAACCATTTGGCAAAATTTGACAATATTTTATTACTGTGAGGTCTAATTCTAGGTGAATCTGCTGTATATTTTTTTCATCCTGTGTGTTCAAAATAGGAAATTGAATTACTGTAATTCGGGCGATGTTTTGTACCTGGGGTGAAGACAGAATTTCTCAAATATTGACATTACAAATCAGAGATGACATGTGTCCTAATCAAAGCAGCGTAGGTTATTTTTCATCTGGCTTTTCAGGCTTTTTGCTGCCATATCTTGTATGTAGATGCTTTTGTAAACATGCACTTGAGTTGAACTATGAGATGTGCTTATAAATATGTGTATATTTTGTTAGGCTCTTTTTGCCTACGTTAGCTTGATATTTTATTATTTCCCTAAAAATACTTCTCCTATATAGTTATAAACTTGGCAGAAGTGGAGCTGTTGTAGTAAAGGTAGTTAACATCACAACTAAGCAACCCTGAAATATATGCTGCAGTAATGTGTTTTCAGTTTGTTTTTGATAATTTATGCTCCAAGTTGGTTTGTATTTTATTATTATTATTGTTATGAAACAAGCTTGTTTGAAATGTATTGACTGCTGTTTTGAAATAGGGGATAAAGTTTTTTTTTTTTGTTTTTTTTTTTTTAATGTATGTGCAAGGACGTTTTTATAATATGATTTGTCAAACACTGGACTGGAGTGAGTTTTCCAACATTTCCAAGTTGAGAGACAGACATAACTGCACAGCCGACACCCGTTAGCACAGATGTGAGCTGACAGTCAAAGCACATCCTCCCAGCTGTACAGGGGAGGGTGACTAACATGGCCGCCATCCTCCCGCTCAAAATAGGAGTCATTTAGATGTGAGGAGTTAAGACATTTCCTTTGTGCTGGTTAATTGCATTCATTGGGTGATGGGTTATATATAATAGGAAATATTTATTAGGGCTTTCCTTCCAAAATTGTCGCATGGCATCGACTGGTGACAGATTGTTTTTGTTTCTTTTCTGAAAAAGAAAGAGTGCTCTCTTAAATATTAAGAAAAATCGTAAAGGGATACCACTTGACAGCTATCCAGTTATCAAAATCACCTGGTATGTTCTTGCTATGGTAGAGCAGATATGACAGTTGAGTCTCATTACACCAACCACCACTTTTCAAACCAGAAAAGAGATTTGCACTAGACTTATTTTGGTCTCCTTCTATCAAAAGCAATATAATTCACTCAACACATTTTTGAACCATAGTATGTGACGGTTGTCGCCCACAGTGGCAATGCTGAGTAAATGGTGATATTTGACGAGTCTTGAGTTGTTTTTGTATTCAAAGGTACAGAATCGGTCACCTTTTTAAATGCACATGACATCCACAAGTTGTTGTTCGTAGCAGGTTTTTTTACCCAGCAGTACCCCGAGTATTAGTGTCCAGATTTGAGGGGCATTAAAACTGTTGTTTCCTCCTGTGATTGTTTTGGACAAATCAAGCAGCTCTGAACTGAGAGACAGGATGCATGAGGGAAGGAATCATTTCCCATGAGTCAAACGTCAATTGTCTTCATCACACAGCCGACAACACATTTAAAGACAAACACAAATACCAAAAGATAAACCCAGCTGTCCACTGTCGTGCGCACCTTTTCCCCTTAAAAACACTCGTCTTCTCTGCATATTTGGTCACTCTGAGTGCTTTTTGCTGGGATGTCGCAAAAGAAATGCTTTAAAGTGAAATAATAATGAAATGCTTCTTAGAAGAAGTAAAAAAAAAAAAAAAAAAGAAATTCCAAATGCACCTTTTGTCGTATAAACACAGCATCATTGGCCACTTATGTAGAGAATCTGTGTCCACCAAAATGTACCATACTTCATCCTTTTTCAACGAGGTCACTCACAACAGCAGTAATTATTGACCTTAACGTCGTTATTTTGTTGATGGATAAGTGTAAATTTTTCAATAATTCACAAACAGCAAAACTTCACCATTTTATCTGGATGTAGTAGCTTTCCTGTTTTCACCGCTTTGTGGTGTTGTTGAAAGATGTTGCGGTTTGTCTAAATATGTTGCGTGTTAGAGGAAGCATAAGTATGTGCCTTCTTGTAATCTCCTTGGTGAGCTTGTTATTATTGAGAAGCTGAAGCCAGCCAATTGTGTTTGCACTAAAACCAAATTGCTTTTGTGATGTAGACTATTTAAGCAAGCTTGTTGCGTCACTTTAACCGTACAGTATGCATGAGGGTGAAATTGGTAAGTCTAGGGCTAGAGCTCTCATCTGTTGACCTGTAAACCAGTGCAGCTTAGAGGATCTTGTGAATATATCTTGGCTTAGTTTCGCATTCAGTTTTCAATTCCATCTCCTTACTCATCAAGTTTGTCACAATTTCAACAGTTCAAAAAAATAAATAAAAATAAAAATAGGAAAAAAAAAAAAAAGCAAATAACACATACCATGAATACAATACAGCTTTTACTTTCACATGCCACAGTTAGAGAGTTACACAACTGCAGTAGAGATATTCATTTCTCTGAATCCATGGGAATGCATGAGTATACGAGGTCGCCTCAAGACTATTGGTCAAATTAATTTAGGTTGTTTTTGAAAACTTGTATTTATTACATATTTTGTTAACATCTAAGAAAGGCCTACATGCTTTGAGTCTTACAAATGCACCTTATTCATGTCAGTCCATGTGGGGAAAAAAAGGCTGGCAATGTAATATCTCTGATTTAGCACCTTACTACACAGCATGTTTTCACTTTATGCCAGTTTAGCTATTCTTCCATATGTATGATTTCAAAAATAAATCTCATATTTTGTGAAATTGTTTCATGGGATGTGCCAAAGTTTGGAGGCGATCTCCCACGTGTTTATGCTTATCATTTTCTTTTCCTCCTCCTTCAGTTATAGCAATGGTATGTCAAAACTTTCCTATAACAGTGTGTGGAATCAGTTTATCTCAGCAAACAGTATCATTACTTGCCATTTTACAATAAGCCCTGTATTTCACATATATTTACCAGTGATGTGTATTTGTTATTATAAAGAAAATAGCCGTAAAAGCTTCATTATGTTACATAATATTGTGACTTTTTTCGAAAAACTGTGAAGACTTATCTTGCATATACTTTATACAGAAGTATTAAGCCTTAATACAAAAGACTAAAAAAAGTGTGGAAGAATAAACTGATTGTTGCTAAGTAAGGATGATTTTTGTAAATGTTACCAGCACTTTTTTTGTAATTTTCACTCTCTGAGGTATTGTACAAGTTCAAGCTGTTTGTGAAGTTTGATTATGAAGGAATAAAAACTAGTACTTTCCTGTACTTCACAGAAAGTCTTGTTGCCGTTTTATTTTTCTGTTCTTTCTCCTGGTGGTTTTGTTGGGTTTTCTCATGAATAAACTGCCCACAAATATATACAAAAAGTAACCTTTTGTCTTTAAAAGGGTAAATTTTGTGCAAAAAGGCTTCCACGCATGACCTTTCGCATGACTGGCACTGACCAAAAATTATAAACTGACATCCAATGAATGCATAAAACCAGATAGATAGTAAATGAGCTGTATTAGCTAAAATTAAGCCCATAAATAATATTAGCCTGCTGGTGTGTTGATTCCAAATACAGTTGGAAGTGACGAGATCCTGAACAACAGGTTGGATTGTATCCCAGAATGCACCGGGCAGAAGGCAGGAAACACCCTGGACAAGCTGCCAGTCTATTACAAATCCAACTGTTTAATAAACAATGACAGCCATACTTCATTTTACACCTACTGTACAGGCAATGCGAGAGTCCAGTCCACTTCACTTCACAAGTGTTTGGACTGTGGGGGCGGAAGCTGATGCAGCCAACATGTAAACTCTGCACAGACAGGATTTTCCAGGAACCAAAGCCTGGGTTATTAACCTCCGAGCTGCTGTACAGTACAGTGAATTTCACACTCTTGATTAGCCTACTGCATGTGGACTGTGTCAGATCTACCAGAACACCGTCAATATTAGCTTCCATTGATACTCGGATTAAGTCTGCGTGCTGCAAGATTAACCAACCAATGAGTGTTAAACTGTACTGTTACTCCTGCAAATAAAAAACAATTATCACCATCATCACAAAATATAGTGTATTATATTACAGTGTATGTATATAGCATGTAGTGATCCAAGTCTGATTTCTCTCAATAACCAGCTTTAACAGTGGCATACGATTGAGAATAGATTAATATCCTCCAATATCAGGAAGGCTGAGAACTTATCACAGTCAATTTTAATTTGATTTTTGATATTAAATTGTTATACAGTCTGTGTTAATGTTACAGTTATGGTTCCTCATACTGAGATTGTAATCAGAGAACAAAAAGGGGACAGGAAGCAGGTAAAGATGCTCTGTATTGTATTATAATGCTGGATTCAGGTTGTTTTGATATATTTGTTTCAAAGATTTATTTGGTGAAATAATAATAAAAGTGTTTATGAATTCAGAATGAGCTTGTCTGAGGAAAAAGATGGTTGCGTCGCACTGGCTTGGCCTTTTATTTATTTTACTCTGGGATATTTCATTTTTCTTAGCTTTCCGGGTGTATATATTATGGTTAAAACCACACTTTTCATAAATGAAAAATACAGTGGCAACCTAATTAAGAAAATAATTTGTGATTTTTTAAAATACACATTTTTCATTGTATATTCAGTTAATCACGGTCTTTATACCTGGTCATAAATTGCTGCTATACTGTCAAAATATATGCACTTTGATTAATGTCTGATACAAATATACAACGTTTGAGTTAAATTCATTTAAGACACATTGCAAAATGATATAAATGATTCTGTACACAACCACTTTATTAGCTTCTTAATGGCCACGTTAATAACCAGACAGTGTGTTTGCTTATTTATTCACGCATATGAGAACCATCCTTCATTTAGTTTGTGATAGTGATATATTGCATTATATTGTAAGTTGTGCTATTTTCTACAATGTATCAACACCTCTAAACGTGAATTAGTTGCAGTACTTACAGTATTTAAGTGTACTGTGTGCCATTATACTTCGTGTTTATGATAGTACTGCGTCCACCTTGGTACAATGGGGACACGCTCTCACCTCATACTCTGTCACAGGTCACAATACCCTGATAAGCAGATAAACGGATTCAGCTTCTGACACTCCTCATTGAGAAACACGCGCACGCGCAGAGGGTACGGGAACGCGGGAGTGTCACATTTGTTTGCAGCACGCGCCCCCTGCTGTCAGTCTTCCGTATCTCAGGCCGAGCACAGGATCTTACCATTGAGTGGGAGTGTACCATAAAACTTCCGCGTCTGTGTGAAATATTCTGCTGACAGTGTCGTCTCTTTCCTCGGACATTGTAGGGAAAAAAAGAAAAAGTAAAAACATTTTTTTACTGTACTACAAACGGCGTTT
Source organism: Macquaria ambigua (assembly GCA_008360985.2). Classification (NCBI taxonomy): domain Eukaryota; kingdom Metazoa; phylum Chordata; class Actinopteri; order Centrarchiformes; family Percichthyidae; genus Macquaria; species Macquaria ambigua. Next base: position 34,967 of record VMKM01001736.1, on the reverse strand, counting down.
AAAGCTCGTATAAAGAAACGCACAGACTAGAAGTGAATGGAGATCTCCTGTGATGCAGGCACCTAAATCAACCTGCATCAAATACTAATCTATAAGATTGTATTCTAAGATTACTGGCTGCAGGTATGATTAGTGAGGGAAGTATTTATCTAGCCAAACCTTCACCCATCACTGGTTATTGTCACACCCTGTAATCATATTTATTCCAACGTGTTTAAAGTCAACCTGGTGACACAACTTAGTTCATTCATGCACTGTGGTGGAAAATTTCACACTTCAATATCTAATAGTGCTTTCAAAAAAAAGAAATATGCATTGCAGGGTTTGGTACATTTCAATCTTAATCACTTTTTCCAAACATCTCCCATTATAAGATTTTACGGTGACATTCATTCACATATTCAGATGCCTGAGCAACATGATGCACAAGCTTTTTATAATGTTCCTATGTACCAATCAAAATTTATTTTAAAAAATGTATAAGGAACCTCTTTCAAGCGCTTGTCTACATCTCCTTGTGGTTTGTGAAAGAGCTACTGAAACTGCACTGTTTGATTTTCTGTCAAGGTATCCTAGAAACGCAACCAAAACCTCAAATGGGGTCAGTAACTTTTACCACAAAATTAACAAGCATAAAATGCATCGCCTGCTACCGACTTAATTAGTAGCATGTCAGGCCATTTTCAAATGAGCTAACACTCTGGTGTTCTACTCCACAATCCCAGTAGTGACCACGGTCAAACCAGAAGGCTCAGGAAGAGATAAGCAGGAGTAAATATAGCAGTTGGGTGTAATCCACTTCATGCATTTCATTATCCAGTGAGTGCTCATCTCATGCAGTGACAGTGGAGGAGACAGTTTACATCAATGGTTAAGTTTGTTCCCCAGAATAGATTTATTCAAGTTGGGACCATACAAACCTAGTGAATGACAGGAGGAGGTATCAGATTTCTTTAACAGGAATGACATTGGTAGAGAGGGTGTGGAACGTTTAAAATCAAAGATGCACAACTTACAGCCATCGCCCACAGCTAGTGGAGAGACACTATAGTTTGTTCCCATAAATAAGGCAGAATGCAGAGTCCATAGAAATGGAAAGTTATTACATTTAGCCAAATTGGACAGTGATGTGACAACATGAAGAATTACATGACTTTCTTCAGCTCATCGTACAACACCAGCACAAAGGCGCCGCCCATGCCTCTGAGCACGTTGGACCAGGCTCCCTTGAAGAAAGCCTTGCCACCCTCATCACGTGCGATCTTACGCCAGCAGTCGATTGTTCCACTGTACATGATGTCAGCTGAGGAAGGCAAGAAGAGCCGATTATTTGGACACAGGTAGAAATGGTACACAGAAAACGCATCAGTTCTATGTCCAAGATGCATTTAGTCTGTAAACTGCCTATTCAAGTGACTACACACAATAGCAATGTTTTTTCAGCAGTTAAGTCAGTTGGACTGCAAAGGCTTCCATTAACACAAATAAACTCACCTCCTTTACGTCCGGACTGCATCATCATACGTCTACGGACAGTGTCGAAGGGGTATGAGGTCAGGCCAGCAACAGCTGTCACAGTCTGTGCAATCATCCAGCTCACCAATATGTGGGTGTTCTTGGGGTCTGGAAGCATACCTGTAAACACAGAAGGGAAAAAAAATTGCAGATGTAGCAGATGCAGACTAGCCTGTTCAGAGGTTTGAGTGTATGTAAAAAATATGTAAAATCAACGTACCTTTAGCTGTGTCATAGATGCCAAAGTATGCAGCCCTGTAGATGATGATGCCCTGCACAGACACATTGAAGCCCTGGTACAAGCCTTTCAGGCCGTCAGACCTGAAAATCTTAACCAGGCAGTCTCCCAGACCATTGAACTCTCTTCCGGCTCCAGCCTTTCCCACGTCAGCGGCCAGACGGGTACGAGCGAAGTCGAGGGGGTACACGAAACAGAGAGAGGTAGCTCCAGCGGCACCACCAGAGGCCAGGTTACCTGCGAAGTACCTCCAGAACTGGGTGCGCTTGTCAACGCCATCAAGGAAGATCTTCTTGTACTTGTCCTTGAAGGCAAAGTTGAGGGCCTGGGTGGGGAAATATCTGATGACATTGGCAAGGTTACCTCTCCAGAAGGAAAGGAACCCCTGCTCCTTGGGGATACGGACAACACAGTCAATGATCCCCTTGTACTGCTTATCTGCGGTGATCTGCTTGCTGGCATGCTGGACCTGGAATAATGAAGAAGAAAGAACGATTAGTTAAGTTTAAAATGGGGAAGCCAATGAACTGTGAAACTGAAATCATGTGTCAATCACAGGGTCTCCTTGTTGTGACCTTGGTACATGTTAAACCTGTAAAGACTACTGCAAGGTCTCAATGCAAGTACTAATTAACAGAGCCATCAGTGCTGACTAGCAATCAAAATGATACCGGCTGCTATGCTGAGTCCTGATCTACCAAACATTTATTAAATTCGAGAGAACATCCTTCAACATTAACATAATAATATAGTAAGACGGACAGGGGTCAGTATAGAAAGGTTCAGAAACAATGTCGTAGTGCAAGTTTCACAGAAAAGGATGTAAAACTTGTTGACCCGGCTGTGAATGACTGTCGCCGGGCCTTAGTGGCAGCATCTCACTCAACGTTAGCTAACATCAAGCGGTACATTAGCCTTCATCAATGTTTCATTGCCAATTAAGGCTGAAATTTAACCGGCATTTAGTCTTATATTAACTGCCAATGAAATAGTAGAATTGTAAATATATTAGGAGGTGTTGTCGTCTATTTGTACACAATGTCCCAATATCACTAGGCTACAAGCGTTTGTCCTTTGTTAGCTACGCCGGCTAAGGTTAACGTGGGAAGCTAACGTTAGCAGCCGGGCTCGTGTAGGTCATTTCCCATCCCATGATGACCTTAAATCCTTGAACTCACCACTCTAAAGACTTTCATTAAATTCTATATTAACACATACTACTGAGCTATATAAAACTCAGAGCCTACAGATACGTGATGACAAGCGGCGGAGATAAGTGCTTAACTTTGTCCAATGGCAACTAGCAAGATCACGCAAGCTAGCCGGCTAACGTAGTGAGCCTTCCGGAAGGAAGAGTTTTTACCTGAAGGAGAAGCTTCACTCTCTCGATTGGGGCGACGGCTGTTTTGGAGATGGCAGCGGAGATGCCACCGGCCAAGAAATCCTTGGCGAATGAAATAGCTGTCTCATTCATGGTGCGATGTTCTTGATGTGCCTTTCAGTTAACCAGTACACACGATATACCCCCACTGCCCTCTATAACTGTCGGCCTTGCACAGACGAAATGGCCGATTGTGAAGCCGCGTTGGGGATTTATATAACACAATGCATCGCGATAAAAAACGAGAGCACTGATTTGAGGGGATTGGCCAATTTGTCAACGTCACTCGGTTCTCCGCCAATTAAACCGTCTGTATAGTGATGCCGTCATTCTGCGTAATTTTCTATGCCCTATGCGTGTAAATCCTGATATTACAAAATACACGTGAAGCAACTAAATTTAGTCAGAAAACCAAATGAGTTACTGCGTGGACTTGTTCTTATTTGGTTTCCTGCTCAGAGTTACGCCCATAGACCAATGAAGACAGTGTTACAGATTTGTGCTCTAAATAAAACTGGAGGAAAGTCATAAGGTCATACAGCCCTCAGTCTCTCAAGGACTTTAGAGAGGCGCATACACCATACTTACTAACGACATAGTAACTAATATTAAACAAGAGAATGTGACGACCGTTAAAAAAAATAAAATAATACTGTATGGTTGCATTTCAATTTGGTGCATTCCTCTGAATTAACATATTTTACATAACCTAGCCTATAACTTATTACTATTATTATTATTATTATAACTATTAACAGCAGTTTCAGCTTGTGGACGTTTTTTCAAGTGGCAGTATTTACGCGTGTGCTGTTTGCAAAACATGAATGTTATTGAATGTCAGATGTTTGATTTCGTCTTCATAAATGTTCTTGAGCAACATGCGGTCACGTGTCTACGACCTGCTCTGCTGGCACCACAAGTTAATGAGCTCAGTTGATGAAATGCTAAATCTTAGTTTGTGTTACTACGTATTTTGGATGGCGACAAGTGCAGCATAAGTGCCGAAATTCCAAAATAAAAGTTTCATTCATCCAGATAGGCTTCTATCTCTGAACTTGCCCACTAGAGGGCGGAAGAGACTTAATGTCTTTCTCTTTATTTAGCTGATGAACATAACCCATAGACCTACTACATGCAGATGGACATAAATTATAAATGAGCTCACAAATAAGATCTTAAAACATTATGTAACATTTACTGAATTTAATTTAAAAAGATGCATTGAAGGAATATCATTCATTACATATTTTTCTATGATCCAAAAGGTTGATGTGACATGTTGTTGACTTCCTGTTGCACTGAAGTTCTCAATGTTGGGGCATCTTCTCGTGGATCATATGTTCCTGTGAGAACATATGATTGTGTTTCAAGCCTCATCGAACAACAGAACTGGAAGCAAAATATGTTTCTCATTAAGATGATGCCAGCTGTTCAATATAGTTGTCTCCATTGCCTCGCTGATAGCTTATTATGCCAAACCACATTTAGAGTGGCCACACAAAACTCAGACAAGACTGTTCTGATTAAAACTGGCTGTACAGTAAACACCTTTATCTCACAGTAATAATAAATGTTCACTTTATTGGAGTATTTGGATCTGTATAGCTTACAGTAATGTGCATGTGTTGTTATGTAATGCACAGGGTTGACCAAAGGGAGGAGCTGCTGTGATGCCATGCAGTCAGCATCAAACCCCCTCTGAGGAATTCTGCCATACACCAACTTCTGAAGCTGGAGTAGAAGAAGACCAAGATAACAGTGAATAAAACCTGATTTAGCTGAGAGCGCACTGGGAAACAAGTTGTAAAAATAATTAACTCACTCATTCTGGAATATTTTGTTTGATGTTAGAAGCAACTTTAGCAAGAGCAGATTGTTTAGTCTGAGTGCAGTGCAAGGTCTCCATGTGCTGCCATGGTTACTGTTGAGATCAGTGCCTTATTACACGCATTGCTTTGTTGTTCTTGTTTGGTTGGATGTGCATTTTAATGACAGTCACCGTCCACTTGTATTTCTTACTGCCACTCGAGCATCCAGTTGAACAGGATGTGTAAATTAATCCACTAATCCCTCTGCTGTCTTTTAATTACAGTGAGGACAACAGGTCAATGGCATGCACTTTGCAGTTTTAAATTGCTTTTGTTCTCTTTTAGTGAGAGGCAGCGGTGGGTTTATTTAATCATATTTTTTAGTGCAGTATTTTTGCTGTAAATTGAGTAATTTCATGAACTTCAGGGAAATGTTTCAAACAAACATCTATAAATTACCTCAAAGTAAAATAAAAATCAATGTTGAGTGACTTTTTTAAAAAGTAGATCTGCAATCAATCTGTTGATTTGTTTTTTAACCAAAACCTTCAAGGAAACTTTGTGACTTCTTGTTTCCTGCAGCAGCTGTGTGATCCAGCTCTCAAATAGTTTTGTGGTTATATCCTAGGAGGGAATAATATAGAGAATGGAAGTGTTTGCTGTACAGAATATGTACATGCACACACACAAACTGCACAATGAAGCTGTTTGTTTGAATACACAAAAGAAAAACAAGGATACCTCAGTATTTCAGGTGAGTACCACAGCTTTTAGTATTTCTCACTGCATGTCACCCCCTCTGGACCAACCCTTTCCACCCACAGGTCAGCTGCAGCCGTGGAACAAGTGAAGATTTCACAGTCCCAGTCCTGCTGTAAGCTGATATGGATGAAAAAAGTCAGTGGGGCTGCAGACTGGTCTCAAGGCAGAGGAGGGAACAAATTTAACATGTAAGCTCACCTCAGCAGACACATAAAGGCATCTGTGGGGGAAAAAAACAACCAGTATTTATAACCAGAAACATGGTCCAATCAGACAGATCCAAATGGAAACAAAGGACAGCCTTGCTCTGCTTCTTATGGGTATGGGTACAAAAGCTAAGTGCAGTTTCAAGGTCAAAGCCATTAATGTTAATTCAGTGGAGATTTGCTTCCAACAGTCAGCCATTAAAACCATTAAAACCCAATACAATCACAAAAACAGTTCGGTTAATTAAGTGGATTAGTGAGTGATAATTTAGTTGATATGCTACAAATATGTAACCCCCCTAAACATAATTGACTTTTCAATGCAATCTGTAGTTTAAACCTTGTGTTGTCCATCATGTTGATGCCTGAACCTTGCTGCTACAGCCCAGCTGTTCTCCCACAGGAAACATTTTAACATCTCATGGGCATATTCAGTGTTTTCAGGGGCCAATCACATCGCGCCTTTAACAGAGATGCGCCTTGCAGTCTCAGCGCTCTGCTCTCAACTCTGGCTGGACAACTGTGGAGCTGCGACGCAACCACGCGCAAGTCCAAATGCGACACACTTGGAGACTGTAGTCTGACTGACTGGAACTGACTGGTGATCAGCCGCAGATAAACTTTTTGGATACATGTTTTTGAAATCTATCGAATGCGTCCACTAGAGATCAATATAACTGGGATCCGAAAAATAAATGGGACAACAAAAATCGCGAGAACTTGAATCGCTCCAGTTGTGTGCACGGTTCACTTTGGCCAACTTTGTGCACTAGCACCATCAGACCTGCCTCAGTCCGTGCGAGCGCAGCAGAAGAGGAGGCTGGATGTGGCAGGAGACGGGTCACTGAGCTGCAGCGAGCCGGGTGCGAGTTTCCCAGTCCCCAACTCTCCAATGTCACCGGACAGGATGATGATCATTGCACTCCTGCTCAATGTCTTCTCTCATGGTAAGCATTACATTTCTCTTTTCTAACAGCTGCTGTCTCTGTTTTAGATGCAGAATGTATTACCCACCGTTGAGATTGTACCATTCATTTAGATCGGTTAAATCTAGTAGTTGTAGGGAGTATATTCCCATTTGGAAGATATCTTGTCTTCCGGTACCCAGAATTTGTACAAAAATACATGTATTCCAGTTTTTTTTCCTCATGCAAATGTCTTATGATTAGCAACAATCAGGCTATAGATTGTAACAAAGCCATCAGCCCAGACGCACACGAGGACACTGGATTTCAGTTTATATTGCTGATCTGATGATAATGTTCCGGTATTGTTCCCATTCCCCTGTCTGATAGTCTGATAATAACTTAATCATAAAGTGTAAACTTTTTGTGAAAGATCTATGCACATAGTTTAGCGCAACCCGACAGAGGACAGATGGCTCATTATTTTTTAAAAGAAAAAAGGCATAAAGTGGGAAAGGTCTGGGTGTCTAAGCATAAAACGGAGAATTGCTTAAGATTTAGGGAGATTATCAGTTTCACAGATGATAACACTATTCCAGGTTTGAGTGAAACTTTTGAGATGACCCTCAAAATAATATTAAAGAGGTCCATAAAAAAACATTAATTATAGCAGCAGCCTTAGATTTTACATCTGGATGACATCATGGGTTCAGGTCTGTTATTTATGCCTTGGACATGGTCCAAAAAGAGCTGTTCATCTCCCAAATATTGATTGGACTGTCTCAGATCATGGAAATATCACACATGAAATGATGTTCTCCTTTACATGAAAGCATTCTGGCGACCACATCATGTAAATCATTGACATTTTACATACGTTGTGCATTAGAAGTTGAAAGGATGAAGGATTAAGTATGAAAGCAAAAATTCATAACTTCATGGCAGTAACATAACGGACCAGTTTGTAGTGTCGCTGCTTTACAAGTCTTTGTCTTTGCTGATGATGAAATGGGCAAAAGATGGTGAAAGACCTGTCTGTGATATTGACATAACAGTAGATGAACACAAGCTCCTGCATAATGAGTTATCATAGCTGGATAAGAAATCTCCCAGTGGAGCGTAAAGCTTGTTGATCTGTGGTTATTGAAATTGAATTATGTCATTTTGGATCAATAGATCATAATATGAAACACAACTCCTCCCTGTGCTCTTCACTGCATTCATTATTTCAGCAGTAAAGCATGTGTGGGCTTCACTGCATCCAGGAAAATTGAGATAGTGTCAGGTGAGGCTGCCCATTAGAGATTAGTATCATAAAATGATGAATGCTTTCTTGTTAATGTCAAACCTTTCAGACACCCAATATATCATCCGACGTGTCAAACCCACCTGCCAGGCACTTAGGTGGAATCTCATCGAGAAAAGCAGTTATTTCCAAGCGCTATTTAATAGAGATCTGAGTCATTGCAGATGCAAATTAGACAGACTGTCATGATGTTGAATTCTACCATTATACCTAATTGCAAAATAAGTTATTGGATTTTAATTTTGCTAATTGAAATCACTTAAGAAAAGTGAAATCCGTGCAGAACTCCCTAGAATTTAATCTGGTTTTAGACGGCAGTTTTCCAGCCTGATCACAGACTGTTAAGTATCAGTCTAATGGACATTGCCTGTGTAGGTCTATAGGTGTTGTATAAATAGCCCCTCTGAACTGTATTCCATTTCATAGACTGTTATTTTTACATTGTAATATATCTGACCTTGTACAACTCTGTGACCTAAACAATGGCAGTGGGAACCTTAGAGGTAGACAACAGCCTTCCCAAAATGTCTGTCATCTCTGACGCTCCACAGCGCTCAGGGCTAACCACTGCCATCATTAATGTGTCTTCACAAGATTGAAACATCCAAAACCACAGAGGAGAACTGCACCTGCTCGTATAGATTACAGATTTTTTTTTTAACTCCCCTGAGTCCCACATCTGCTTCATGACTTCATACATTACAAAAAAAAACCTACTTAAGAAAACACAAGAAGGATCCTGTGTCTAGAAAACACATTTTATAATTTATAAACTGTTGTTTCCCCCAGTAGGTGTCACTGATTTGATTTAATACTCAAATGACATATCAGTTATTCTCTATCAGGTATGATTAAGGTGTTTCATTCATCTTCCTTTTCCAAATTAATAACAGGGGAATGGAAACACGTCTCACAAATAATGCATGAGATCACTTTGAATGTGGCCATACAATACCACTGCCAGATAAATCAATGGAAAGCTGGCTATTGTTAAACGACATTAAACCCGACTTTGACCCTTTGTTGCAAGGCCTTTGTGGATTATTGCTAAAGTCCCAGTACAGACTGCAACTGGTGATTGAGCTGCTATTTTGGTACTTCATTTAGTGGACGTGATTGAGCCATAACACGGTTGTCATAAATTTATTAGAGCTCATTTTCAGGCTGTGTAAAGTTACACGGATCTTAGGTGGACTGATATCCACATGCTTGAGCTGTTTCTATTCAGGGTTTGACTATTTGATATACACACTGTGTGGGTTTGAATGCCCTCACCTCGTGCACACAGGTTCATCCAATCCTTGCCTTCTTTCTTTCCCACTGTGCCGTACGCTTTTCTTTTCTCTCTCTCTCTCTCTGTCTGCTGAGGCATTGTCTTTATGTACTCTGTGCCTGTAATTTAGTTTCGTTTAGGACGACAGCACACAAAGATTAAACTGGCAACCTGCCCATGGGACATTACTTAGATAAAAAAAAAACATAAAATACACTTTCCGAATATGCAATTATTTCACGTATTTGAAGTTTTACTTTAAAGAAATCATTTTAATTAAACTGCTTACATCAAGGGTAACTTTAACATCAGAATGTGGGTTTCTGAATGACACTTGATTTCTACTCAACTCACTGTCAAGCTAACTGCATAAAAGGCAAACATTTCTTGAATGTCAATTTGTATCATTTATGTGTCATTGCTTGTTATACTGAATTTGCGTTTGTGTGCGCTCTCTTGATTGTCACTTGCACACACTTGATGGCACCTACAAAAACCCACAGCCCGATGGAAACTGTCGATCTGTGTGTCTCTGTCTGGCCAAGAAATGATTTGGCACATCGTAATTTAGGACTGCACTGGGCAGCAGAAAGCAGGCAGGAAGCCTGAAATATTCACACAGCTTCACACATCCTGACTGGCTGATGCGGCGCCTGATGCAAGTATGTATTTTACCTGGAGTACAGAGGAGGGATTTTGCCTACGTGATGTAGCTGCACAATCCAGCAGCACAGCTCATTAAATGAGCAGGGCTGCTGTTAACTCGGGGCATGAAATGACGATTCTTGTACACACTGGTGGAGTTGTGACCTTTGGATGCTTGGACCCTCACCACAAGCTGTCAGAACACCTAGATTATGCTGAACAGACATAATCAAATCATCTGTTTATCTGTTCATTTATTTGTTGTTGCAGTTTTTGGACCCACCTCTTATTACTTGTTAACATCATTAACCTGTGTGTTATGTGGTCACACATTATTCCCTTTTGGTTGAACTGTTTCCATCTCTACTATATGCCATAATAATGAGAATGGGCACACCTTGAGTCACTTATTCCTCACCGCAAGTGTACATCATGTAGAAGGCTGCATTAGCATTGCACATAACTCTAGTGCTGGAGTCGTCTCTGTGGGGTGCGCGCATAAAAACTGATTAAAGCAAGTGCAACTGTGCTGCACTTTTCAAAGTCTCAGTCACACACAGAGTCAGTCTTGTTAGCTTGCACAAACTGAGGAGCAAACAGAGGGTGTAATTTGTCCCTGCATGTATAGAAAGTTCTGGGCAATCTTGGGATCAAGGAGTGTGAAACTTTGTTACATTACTTCAACTGTTTGGAAAGAAGCTAGCAAGGCACCTGTCTCAGTGTCGTACGATTAAATGAAGCTGCAGCTTTTTGTGAACACAGGGTAGCCTATTGTTAGGGGGTGAGGGGGAATCAAGCTGTTCTTTGAAGTGGACTTTCTACACTAGATGCATTTGTGCTGGTTATTGAGTGAGACTGTACATGTGTGGTCCTTATTTGGACGCGACATGTTATTGCGGCCATCAGTGTGGTGGTCCTGATGCGACCGCGTGAAGAGAGCCGCTGGTGGAAAGATGTGGAATGGACACGTGCAGTGTGGAGAGACTTTGGATGATTTGGCAAAGATTGGAGGCAGAGAGTTTGAAGAGAGTAATGAAATCCGGCAGGTGCAGCATCATGGAGGGATCGAGGAGGAAGCAGTTGCAAAAATGAGAGTGACAGGGGGAGAGGTTAGGTGTGCTGAAGCAGGGAAGAAAGTAAAAATATCTGAGAGAAAGAAATGGGCTCAGGGGTCATAACACCCAGAAAGAAGGATTTATGACAAAAAATATTGAATTCCTTTGTTTAATAACAATGATTACAGAATATGACATATTGTTTGACAGCTGAGGTATTTGGTGTTTTGTACAATAAATGGCTGCTGTGTAGGTTTTCTGTTCATGTGAAGATTTACTCTGGGCTATTGGAAATCCACAATGCCTAACGCATCTGAGGAAAATGTCATCTGTCTTGAAATAGCATGTAAAGAAGAGGAAACTCACTGGTAGTTCACACACTGAGAAAATAAGTACTTTTTAAATTTTTTTTTTATAAATTTAACAGAACTTATCCTGTTTCTTTAAAAAGAGCTGCTCGACTGAAGATGCCCAGGGCGGTGCCTTTTCCTCATAACAAAGAGAATATCTGCAAACCTTTAAGCATATGTTTAATGTTAATAGAAAGTTTAAAGTTAGATGACGATGATGTGATTGGTGGAAAGTGCAAAATTTGGAGCTCAGCAGAGATGACTGTGCCAATAAGGGCCAAACTTTAATCCTTCCTGAGGAAACACCTCCGTCCACTGGTACACAAATACAGGAGAGGCCAACAAACAGGAAGTTTGCTCCAATATACATTATGATTCAATGGCACAAGAGGGTGCAGTGTTTTTAATCAAGCTTTACTGTGTGAAATTAAGGCATTTTAATTTTGGAAGGAGATGGGGTCAGTCAGAGTTTTTTGTTTTGCTTATTTTTAGTCTTGGACCTAATCTACTAGTTGCTGTCTCTAGTGTTTACAAAGACCTCCCTTTCATTTGCCATCTGCTCAGTCCAATTTTTAATAAATATATATATACTGAATGTAGTAGCTTAAATCAAAATGAGAATAGGCATTTTGGCAGGAATATCATTATTTTGACTTGCAAACATGTGTTCTATTGTCCTGCAGCTTACTTGCTCCCATTTATACGTGCCATGTTTTCCAGTATGGTCTCTTAAGGTCAAATTAGGGTGTTTACTTGCACATTAACATCCCAACTGCACAGTATATTGGGGATATTCATATATTTAGTTCACAAATAAGCACATATAAATAGTGTATTGCATTTACACCAGCCAGGTTAAGATTATACCCAGTAAAGCTCAAATATGCTGGTTTTAGGTCAGTTCTGGTATGCAAACACTGTATCTCATGTCTCAGGAAGTCATGCATTGAAATAATCTGCCACTAATGAACACAATATAACATTCGAAGTCAAAGTTCAAAAAGTTTGTCACTGCAGCTATTAAAATACAGTTGAATTTAGGGCTGCAACTAACGATTATTTTCATCATTTAATCTGCATATTATTTTCTTGATGAAGTGATTAATTGTTGGGCCTAAAATGTCAGAAAATACTGCAGTGTCAAATGCCCATCACAATTCCCCAAAACCAAGTTAAACTGCTTGTTTTGTTTGACTAAAGTCTGACCTGAATATAAATATATATATATACATTTTATAAAATATAAAACTATTTTATTTGCTAAGAAAACCAGCAAATATTCACATTCGAGAGGCTGGAACAAGTGGATTTTGCTTAAAATGACTTAAACCATTAACCGAAAAACACTGTTGATTAATTTTCTGACTTTTTGACTGATCACTTCAGCTGGAGTTGAAATTTAAAAAAAATCACAGGTACAAAACTACAGTCACCGTATTTCCAATTCACACCATAGCAGATGGAACATGAGTGTGCATGTAAGCACACTGGTTTATGCACAGTCCACTCAGGAACCCCGCTGGTTCGCCTGCAGGTGAGGTGAATGAGTGCAAGTAACAAGTAGTGGCAGTCATGGGCACGTTTCTCCACTCTCACTATTGCTCCATCTTGTCACCTTGCTGCCATTTCCTCCTTGAGACTGTGACTTCCTTCCAAGAAGTCCCTTCTGTCACGATCCTCAAACACATTTCACGCCAGAGTCGCACTCTCCCGCCACGGTCTCCTCTCAAGTCAAATTACTGCCCAACAATCTGGATGCTCTGCTACCCATCCCACGCGCTTGAAAGGACGGAAGAGAAATTCGCCAAAACCAGTTCACTCCCTGTGAATGTCTGTGTGTGAGTGTGTGTGTGTGTGGTGTGTGCGGTTTGCCGCTTATGGCGTCAACCTTCATCAGCTTTGCCTCACAAATTCTATTAATCACCCCAGTGAGAAATCAATAGGGTGTATTATGGCTCACATATCACAGCAATTCATCTCCTATTCGCTTTTTTCTCCTTTTTCCTTTTTTCTTTAAACGCACACTCCATGCTCAGACCAACAATTACCTAACGCAGACTTTTACTTTAGCAATTTGTTGCATCTTAAACAGCATAATGTGACCGCAGTGCTTCTTTATCATCCTGATATTAAATAATGCTCAAGTTATTAAAATAATTATGACGCATCTACTGGACCAGATTTAATAGAGCTGCTTTGTACTTTGTATAGGTTTTTGTTATCTCTCTCTCTCTCTCTCTCTCTCTCTCTCTCTCTCTCTCTCTCTCTCTCTCTCTCTCTCTCTGTGTGTGTGTGTGTGTGTGTGTGTGTGTGTGAAACTAAAATTGCTGATAGTCTCTCTTTATCAATGGTAAGCCCGAGGGGGAGCAAACACAAAGAAGGAATAATGAATAAGCTGTTCACTGCCCAAACAGGAGATTACATGAAGCCTGTTTAAATTGCAACTGAACATGGCGAAATGTAATACTTTAGTATAATTATCAAGGTATCATGATACATAGATAGGCAGACAGGTAATCATCACCTTTACATACCTGTTAGTATGACTCATTGCCTTGTGTGTTATAGTGTTTTTTTTGCCCCCCACCTCTCCCTGTGGAGTCACTGCAGTAGCCTTGGCAGGTTTCCTGCAGCGGCGATGAAGCGGAGCCTCTGTTTATGATATGTCTCATGCCAAAGTAAGACGTGGACCTCATGTGGCGCCTGAGATTGCAAAACATGCAGCAGCAGAATTGGATTGCAGCCGTGCTTTGTGCCGCCAGTCAGCAGGAGCTTAATCGAAGTGTGTGACCGATCTAACACAGTGCAGTGTGTGTGTGTGTGTGTGTTGGTATATGAGCTTGTGGGATGTATATTTTAATGTACTGACGCATAAGTACACGTGAAGATAAAATAAGTACAGCTATTTGTTAACAGGCATGCATTAAGTTCAAACATGAAACATTTACTCCATTTATTTCTAGTTGCACAACATATTTTTAAATATCTGCCAGTCTGTTCCTTTTGTGCAGTCAAAAAGTGACAGGATAGAGCAAATTAGCGAGATAAAGCGGAAAAAGTGTGTGCATATTGCCTACCCAAGCCACTTTCTTTCTCTGGAATCTCTATGTATAAAATGTAATTTGTGGGGACAATTATGTGTCACATTTGAGAAAATTAATTTCCTGAAATGCATTTTTATGAAGAGGGTTTTTCTTTTTTTTCCCTCTCGTCTCCCTCAGGCTGCCTCTGGCCTTCCTGCATTGTGTTTTTCATGGAGCAACAATCATTATTATGAAATGATTTGTAGTCTTTCACTTTCAGTCATTTTATACAGAACACTGCCAATCAAAACACTCTTAATGCTTAATGACTGGGGAGCAACATGACTGTTTTTCAGTTTTAGAGGGAATGTGGTTGGTGATGTAACACATTTGTACTCGACGGTCCTCGTACAACTTAATGGGAGGGATCCTCTTAAATACATATACAGCTGATGCAATTCTACAATATCTTCAAGCAACATATTTTGTAGGTGCAACACGTGCTGATGCATCTGTCAGATGAAAAGTGTTTGCCTCAGACTATTTGTCTGAGGGAACTTCAGGAGGGGAAAACATCCTCATAGTGGACAGTTGATATGAGTCACTGTCTGAATGTGATGTCCAGGTTGAGTCTCTGTCTGAAAGCAAAATTGGAAGCAAAAGTATATTGGTTTTGTGGGGGGAAAAAGAAAAGAGCTGTGCTGAATGAATTGGTTTTGTCTGTAGCGTTACATGTGGAGACAGTGTCTGACATCGGTGAAAAGCTTGTTGCAAGTGGAAGGGACCCGGCTGCAAAAGGTTTTGCCCCCAGCTGTTCATGTGTTCTCTTACAATAATAAGTGCTTTTGTACAAGACGTCCATGAGTACATGTCTCTGAAGATACTAAATAATGTCACATGTAAAACTTTGAATTAAGCGTCTTTACGTTTATTTTATATTGCTACCGATGACTTTTAATAGCATATCACATGTTTTGGATGGATGAATGCATGTTTACTACTTTCCAGATAGCTATCAGTTTGTATTTATACCAGTATGGCAAGTGTAATATAACACCACACTTGCTTGAGGAAGGCAATCCCTCACAGTGAACATAGCCTGTACTTTTTTAGCCAAAATGTTATTATTTGTCACCTATTTTGGACATGCTGCCTTGTTGGTGGTTCAAGTACTTGCAGGAAGATCCAAGAGGCATCCAAGACTTGAGAGTTGGCTGCTGAACAGCATCCTTTTTGATCCAGGAAACTAACAAATTCTCTCTTCACAACATCCCTGTTTGGGCAGCTGACTCTCAAATCTTGGATGCCCACGTTTCTAAGAAGCACTTGAACAGAAACAAACTAAATATTGCCAAATTCATCATCTTAGTTAATTTGTTCTACCAAAATCAACCACAATTCAACAGAGTATTAGAAGATTGTACAACAGAATGCAAAAGGAAAGACACTTGAAACTTGACAGGAAGGCATCATAGATTCATAATATTTCTCTAAATGTATGTGAGGTGACTGGCAGCTGGAGCTTTTCCGAAAGCTTGGATGGACATGTAACTCTCATCAGCACAAACACTGAGACACTGTGCTGAAACAAAATGGTGCATTAATAAAAAAGCAGGGGTATACTGTAAGACTGTGTACATAAAAACAGTAGGAGAGAAGTCAACTAGGAGTCCCAACGAGAAGATGAAGAAATAATTCTACCCATGACATAACCCTATAGTGTTAAATTATCAAATAGACTCCTGTGTTTCGATGAGGAACACTGAGGTTTCACCGACGTTGCTGCTCTATTACACTTGTGTGCTTTCAATTTAATCTGCCTTGGTGGATATTAAGTAACCTGTAGTGAAGTGGTGGGTCTATGGAGTGCACTCACCTTGCTCTGTTGTCTTAATTACAGCCTACTTAGCTTAAGGACTGATACTGGATGGTGGGACCATAAACCCATCAGCTTTGCACATACTGGTGGTAATGTTGGTATCAACACTATCAACCTCCTCCTCCAGGTAGCGTGCCAGCATCTGCATCCTTAGACTGTCTGGTGGCGGAGCAGGGCTGCATCCAGGAGCAGTCCTGCATGGTGCTCTATCGGCTGCTGGAGTACTGTGCAGCGGAGGAGGCCGTGTCGCCCCTCGGCCCAGACGCCCGCATGGAGTGCCTGGAGGCCCAGAGCTCCTTGCAGCATTACCGCCCCCTGCAAGTTTGCAAGTGTCAGCGGGGCTCTCGCAGGGAGGAACACTGCCTCAGGGTCTACTGGACTGTGAGGTTTGCAGGTGGGTTTAAGCATTGCCATCTGTGTGTGTGTGTGTGTGTGTGTGTATGTGTGTGTGTGGGCTTTTGAATTCTCAGCTGCATAATCCATGTGACAATACTCTTCACTGTTGTTTTAGCGTATGATGAGTATGAAGTGTCTCCATATGAAGAACTGCAGTTAAATCTGGTGAGAAACATTGAGATGTCACGTATGGCCTCCATCATGGCAGGTACTGCTCCTATCACAAATATTTACAAAGTTTGGTACCCAAATCACTGTATGTCATGATTTTTATTTCCTGATACACATTACACTGTTTTCTTCCTGACTGCCTCCAGCTTCCTCTTTGTCTGTGGACGGCCAAAACCAGTGTCTGAAGGCAGCCCAGGACTGTGGCCTGTATGAGAAATGTGGCTCCCTGCGGTCAGAATATGTTGTGGCCTGCACCAAGAGAGCAACAGTCTCTGACAACAGCTGTAACCGCCAGAAATGCCACAAAGCCCTGCGGCGCTTCCTGGAGCGCGTGCCAGAGGAGTACAGCTTCGCTCTGCTCTTCTGTCCCTGCTCTGACACTCTGTGTGGGGAGCGCCGGAGGAAAACCATCGTCCCGTCATGTTCCTATGAGGAGAATGGGAGAGGGGAGGAAAGAGTGGGCAAGCCCAACTGCCTCAGCCTGCAGAACTACTGCTCCAGAGACGAGCTGTGTAGGTAAGATGTTTGGGTGTAATCGTACAGTACGTTAAGTGCCCTTAATAACAGTTTCAGCATGAAGAAGAATGTCAGAAGAAATGCAAATTTCACAGTGTGTACTACAAAGCACCAAGGTATAAAGTATCAGAAAATGTGCAACAAATACTACAAAGTTAACCACAAAGAACAACTTGGCTAGTACGTCCCTCTTCAACCAAAGCCAAAATATACAGTTTACTGTAAAAATAAGACAAGGAAAAGCAGCAGATTCACACATTTAAGAAGCTGGAACCATGAGATATTTGGCGTATTTGCTGGAAAAATGACTTGATGATTAATAATCAAAATAGTTGCAGATTAATTTGCTGTCAGTCAACTAATGTTTCAGCTCTAATCTTGTGCTCTAATAGCACATGTATGCACGTTAGCGTGCTAGCAATGCGATACACATTCAAGTGGACCAGATTAGTTGCAAATTAGTAGTGCTTGCAAGCTATATAACGTGCTGATCAACATTTGATACCGGTAACATGTTAACACACGTAGCTATGCAGCAATAAATGCAGGGAAGAAAACCGCTAGCTGATGTAAACATGGATGTAAACAATGCAGGTGTCAAAATATTCAAAAAATCAGCTTTGCACATGTTTTATGAGGCCTCAAGGCCTCAGAACACGGCTTCTTTTTGCCTGTGGTAAGTGGTGATGATGATACATGATACAAGTGATACAATCCAAGATGTCCTGAAAAGGACAGAGGACGACTGGTCGTGACCAAGATCAAAGCCTCGAAAAATAGGCAGTCAATTTTTATTTTAAATGTATCATTTCTTCACTGACGGTAGTGGAATATAAGCAGGTGACAAATTCTTTGGGCCCACAACAACTCAAGAAGGATGATGTTTTTCAGACAGAAAAGAGAGATGGGTGGGCTCAGAGCAGTTTGCTTTTAGGGGCCCATCAGAATAATTATAACAGCTTTTGTGAGGCTAATTTTAGTCTGTACTCTTTCTGCATGTTGTTGCTTAAATTAATTACAGTCTAGTCTGTGTGTGTAAATGTTACAGAGGTTGTTAAAGAATAATTTGAAACTGAGAAGGCCATGCAAAAAGCCCCCTCTGTAGAATCAGCGACAGATTCAAAAGAAGAAAAGAGTGGAGCATTAACTACTGCTGACATGAGGTTCTTCTGTTCCACACGCATGGCTGCCATGTGTTTCTTCTGAAAAGCGTGGGAAACACTCGTTACATTCATATAGTGTCTTCAGTTTGAGCTCAAGATATACAGTGTTATAGACCTGCTTTAGATTATTGACAAAATGTCTGATTGATTCAGCAACAAATGAAAAGATGTTTTAGAATAGTCACTGTCAGCACTGACGATATTATCCTCACCATCGATACCAATGATTGCAAACAAGTAAAACTACTTTGACAAAACTGCTGTTTAGGTGTACAGTTCAATAAAATGATTAGATTTACTTCACAGTGTTTTTCATACTGTAGAAGAAAGCTGTTGGAGAAGTGGGTGGTGTTTGGTGAGTTCTATTACAATAACACATGGTTTTAATGCGAGTGCGCAGCTGTCTATTTCTCTGTTTCGTGTTTTGCGCTCGTACACTATCTTGTGGTTTGTGTTGTTTCTGTTGCTTTGCTTTAGCTCGACCCCAAATCCCAAAATGAAATCGTACAAACACTCTAAAAAATGCACACTCTGTTTCTCTGTGCTGACACATGAAAAACTCTTTTCTCTTCCGTGTTTCTGTGTGTGTGTGTGTTGTATTTGTGCGCGTGCGTTTCAGATCCCGGTTTGCTGATTTCCAACACAACTGCCAGCCCTCCCCTCTGTCTGCCTCTGGCTGTATGCGAGAGAGCAGAGCCATGTGCCTGAAGGCCTACGCTGGACTCATAGGTGAGATGGAGGAAGAGAAATTAAAGAGGTAGAAGAGGGTGGAAGAGGGAATAGTTCAGGAAAAAAAAACAGACAGAGAGATGCTCAAAGGACTCGTTATTGGAAATCTTGAGTAGGTGTCTAACAGTGATATTTGGCTTATGTAATTTTCATTTTCTTGCACAAAATAACTCTACAGGGGTTCATAAATGGTCAACTGCCAGAATGTGCTGCTCTGGGGATCCAGTCAACATCACTTTAAGAAACTTGATTTAAAAATTGTATTTTCAGCAGCTCTACCAAAAATGATCCAGGTAATATTATTTCCTTCTGTTTCCCACACTGTGTTTTTCAAAAAGTAATTTTGTGAACCTGCAATTATCAATATCGAGAGGTGGAAAACTGGTGACACTGGATCCCCAGGGCACTAATATTGTTGGTAGACTGCGGCTTACCTTCCATAGAGGTGTGCGCGGAAAATGAAAATCTTCTGCCTGAGGGAAATGTTACTTTAAAAGTTTGTAAAGTTGCACCTGTAATACGACTTTTGTCTTTCTTTGCATAACCAGGCACCATCATGACTCCCAACTACGTGAGCAACAGCAGCACAGAAGTGTCCCAGTGGTGCACATGTGACGGCAGCGGGAACGAATGGCAGGGCTGTCAGCGCATCCTGCATTTGTTCAGCAACAATATTTGTCTGCGTGAGTAAAATGTCATGAGGTTACGGCATGCAATACAATATACCTTCGGGGCTGCGTGTCCTTTGGGAGTTTCCTGCATGAATTATGTGCAGCTTCCAGGATAGAAGCTGCATGTGACCATGTAGGCGTAACGTTCTGGATGTTTAAACTACAGCAAACATGATGGTACATTTAGCTGACGAGCCCATATAAACCATTTAATTAAGTGATGAAGTTAGATGTTGGCATCGTCAACATACAGGTGTGACCTGACAAACCTGATCAACAATTCTCAACAGATAATTGTATAATTGCGTATGAATAATCTCTCCAATCATGATATTAAAGTTTATATATGACACATTATACATATATGAATATATAATTAAAATGAATACATTACAGATTTTATCTTTAAATTCTTACTTATGCTCTTCGACCCCATGAGAGACCCATCTCCAGCAGCTCAGGTGATCTTTTGGTTCGCTTCAGCAGCCAGTCTTTATGTAGAGTTCCTTGTTTGATGTCTTACTGGGGCAGAATATACAGCAGCTCTTTCAGTTACAGTCACTGTGAAATGAGCGGACTTTGTTCATGTCGCATTTGGTTATTTGCCAGCACTCAGCAGCATATAGCAGATCAAGGTGTCATACAAACGGATCTTGGTTTTGAGGCTGTAGGTGTTGGACTTCCAGATGTTATGGAGTCTTGCGTAGGCGCTGCACGCTTTCCCAGATCTTTAAAACCTAGCAAAGATTATTTGAAATCATATTTCTCACATGAATCTATGTCATGTCAGTAATATTCATGACTTGTAAAGTTATTCTAACTTTAAGAATCAGTGCATGCACTTGGAACCTATTTGGCCATTTACTGTATGTTGATCACATGTTCACACTTCAGGGTTTTGTTGCAGTTTTTCAGCTTATGTCAGTAACAGGGGTTATTATAATTATTACACTTTGTGGTATTGAAACAAGTTTGCATGTTTTGAGTCGAAGCATGAAACATTTGATGATTCTTGCAACTCAATCCAGTGATTTGAGTGACAAATGTTTCCAAACTTCAGACACTGTTCATTTTGACGTTAAATAGCTCATCTCCAATAACTGTCAGTTCTTCCTGTGTCAAGATAATGACAGAGGAAATGTTACCTCTTAGATGTCAAATCTGAGTATAAACTAAATTGATCTTGAGATGCTGCTCTAACTGAGCATTTTATAATGTGCATTAATGCAGAATTTAAATGAGGTGGGTCATGATTAATGATTGAGAGGGCAAACCATTGAACCGTAATGTTTTCTTATAAATAAATTAATGGCAAGAGACATTCTCCCTTGTGCCTGGTTGGCTGCCAGATGTGAATGTGATTTCCAAGTTCTGTGGAGCCAATGAATCCAGATCTGATAAACATAAAGTAGCTTCTTGTTGAATTGTTGCCAAACCAGCAGGGGTGGAAAGAGCATCAAAACATCCTACTCAAGAAGCACTGTTGAAGTATAAAAGTAACTCTGTTACTGTAAAATGTACTCACAGTAACTACTATTGTTATGCACAGTGTAACACAAGAATAAGAATAAGGGTCAGAGGACAGTCAGGTTTTTTTAACTGAAAGAAGTGTTTAAGTGTAGACCAACTAACAATCAACCTCCCACATTATTTCTTCTGGGAGGGAGGGTTCTAGCTACATTTTAGGGTGTAGCTACACTTACAAGTAATTTTCTAACCAACATATTCAAATGTATTTACAGAGTTGGTAGCTGTAACTATGCTTTTAAAAGTCACATAATATTTTGGTGATACTTCAAGGATGAATAACGATGTGAACCTAATGAAGATGGCCCCTGCTGATTCTGTTTCAGGCAATGCCATCAGCTCCATGGGAATCTCCGCACCTCCTCCTGTGGAAAACACTCCCATGCCAGCTTCTCAGCCCCCTCCACGCATCTACCAGGAGAGGGTCCACGTCAGCGTTAACACTCTCCCTGAATTCAACAGTGTAAGGGCTCTCTACTTCTTCACTGTCTCACCATATGCTAGTGTTAGACACTTGCTAGAAGTTGAATTGAAGAGGTTGACTGTATATCAGGAGGTAACACCTAAGCATCACCAGGAACTGGAGCAGTGAGTTGGGCCCGGCAGCTCCCTCCTCTACCCCTACCTCTCATTGTGGCTGAGGATTAGCTGTAGGTGTTTGCAGCATTAGACTCAACCCTTACTGTTTATATTCATGTATGCACACCCATCTGCTCCATATTCCACATTTTCTCACCATTTTAATTCTCCCCATTTTGCATTTACCCTTTCTCTAACCCCATTCCACAATCCCTTACAGAACCCAAACCCTGCCACAGCTGGGCTGCATATTGGACATCCAGACAAACTGTTTATTTAAAGATGATGCATCTGAGTTTCCTAATTATTATGTACTTGGGATGATGCTTGCAACAAAGTGAATGTCTCCTGTTATAGTTGATGTTATTATCCTTTAATTTCATTTGAGAAAAATCTCAAACTCAATTGCCCATTAAAATATTTAAATGGATAATGAAAAGGGGATTGCTATGCTACAACAGTAGCAGAAAGGAGGAACAACAAGCAATCTTCTCTAGTTTCGAGGCCATTGACATGTCAAGGCCATTTTGAATAGAGTTTAAAAAAATAAAACTCTTATCTAGAAAATATCTGAGGTATAGGCTCAGTCTCTTTTCAGCTGCTAGTACACCCTGCCCCACTGTCTGTGTTTAAGTGGAGGTCTCACTGTTTTGAGGGCTATCTCAAAGCAGATAGTGGGAAGAACATGTGGACTTTAAAACCCTTCAACAGTGAGAGGTTGCTCAATTATGATACTATCCTAACTGGACTGAGAAGAAAACAATATTTCACTGTCCTCCCTGGTTGAAAGTTGAAATTGTGTTGCACCTCTGACCACATCCAGCAGCACTGATGGGTGTGATTGTGCGTGGTCAAAAGTGTGCTCTGTTGCACCTGTAACCACACCCAACAGTGATGTCACGGTGTACTTACACACCCTGGAGTACACTTCTGCATCACTGAAGCAAGCTGAAAAACAAGATTTACAAGGGACCGCTGCGACCTGCAAGTCAAGGACAGGTGTAGCCTTCATGTAGGTAGCACTGCCTCTAGGGAGCTAACCTGCTGTCATATTTTGGAGGGAGGTTAGCTTGCTACAAGTCTTAAGTTTGTTTCTCATGATCATCATTTTTCCATTTGAAAATGTTTGCATTTTTCGAATCACAGTTTCCAAAAAACAAAATAGAGGTGAAATCTGTATGCAGCTGTAGATAGCAGAGACAGCGCGCAGTGGAGAGCAGCGAGTGTGTTTACCTGTTTATATATAGTCCCCCCCCCCACAGCTTTGCCCTCCACAGCTGCAAATTTGACTTCATGCTGAGTGGCCCTTAGTGTGGAAGGATCAAATCAGATGGCAGAGGCCTCTTCTGTTTGATGCACACTGGAAATGTCTTTATACTGTGTTTGTGTTTGTTTTTCTGTCAGCAGCAAATCTCAGACACTTATTTTGGTGGACAGATTGGTCTCGAGCCAAGTAACTATCAAATTGATTTTGGTGTTGATCTGGATCTGGGATATCTCACAATACATGGTTATTGTTTTCTTAGCCACAATGGTTACTCTTTATAGATACCTCCAAATCAGACTTACTGTATAATAATCTATAAGAAATGTAAGTAAGGCATCATCTTGCTGCATGCATGCTTGCACTGATATTACTATCTCTCACTGTTATTAACAGCTTCACGCACCAGGAGGCCTGTTGGTTTGTCTGGTAACGACACAGATAAACGTTAAGTGTTTTAACGAGTGTCTTGTTGCCCAGTGATCATTTATGAACATACAGTATGCTTCTATTTTCTGACACAGAGAATACAGAGGATGGACACAATAAAAGCAACACCTGAACAACATGATTCACAACATACTTTCAAAAGAAATGTAACAATATTATGGCATGTCTTCAAACTCTTAACATAATAGGTTAGCTTCTTGGTTGTTTTGGTTGCAGCTTTATGGTATTTTCATATGTAGTTTTAAATTGTGAACTTCCCTCTACGCTCCACCACTTCTGTTAATTGGAAGAATCACTCTTTCCCCCTTTTTTACAGATGGAGGACAGCGAGGAAGAGGAGCAGGGGGAGGAAGAAAGCGAGGAATTCAACGTCATCCCACCGTATTCCGAGAAGGACTCTAACATCGAATCAGGGGCTAGAGGGAGTAAACGGGGAGCAGCTAGCCGAGCAGGACCCGTGTTACTATTACTGCTGCTGCCTACACTCATCCTGGACTGGGAGAGTTGGAGCTACTGAAGCCTCCATCTCATTCTCTGCTCATATTTTACACTCCCAACCACTTTCTAATCCATCACAGCACTCAGAATGAACCACAAAGGACATCTGCAAGGAAGAAATGCTCCGTTTCTTTTTCTTTCTTTTTTTTTTTTTTTTTTCATTTTTAAAACACCCTGACTTTATTTTATGATTCGGTTTCTCCTATCACTGCCTCCTCAAGAGCCAAAAGATATCAGTAGTCCTGCAGTATCTGCCGTGTCTTTGCTCGAGCCCGAACAACGTGAGCATATATATGAGCGCATGGGTGAATTCAGAAATGCTGTCTGGGCAAATACTCTATCTAGAGCCTGCTTCACACTCAAAGTACATCGCCCAAGGCCACATCCACTATATACACTCCCAAAAACCATAACCAGTCTACTCCACTGCAACCAGGCCCGTGCACGGCTTTTGATTTCTACTTCATGACTCATGTCACATCCGTTTCTCTGTTGCCCCTTTGGCTCTTCCTCTCCCTCCTTCATACTATGGTTGAGTAAGATAATCCACTTTGCAACAAGCTAATAAGAAACTGCACCGCACTTAAACTGCTTTGTACCATTGAAAAAGAAAAACCCTTTTTAAAATTGCTTCATTCAAAAAAGCGATAAGACATGAACCAGTGTGTTGTCACATTATGTATGATCTCATGCCTTTTCAACCTTTGGTTCTTCTCACTTTGTGCACCATAAAGCAGAGTGCCACAGTCAATCTGCCCTGCTTCCTTTGTTAACACGCCACTTAGTATTATTCCTACCAGGGTGAGTAGCTGAGAATTCAACCACGGGCAAAAGTAATGAGATCAAATTCTATTGTAGAAATGACGAGCAGAGAAAAGCAACATGAGCAATTACAGCACAATTCAAGCTGCTCAGCATGCAGAGGAAGTCTGAAGTAAGGCTCAGGGGAGGAAATAGCCAATTTACTGCTGTCATACCCTCTCACTTTTTTTTTTTTTTTTATCCTTAAGAGGCATGTTTTTAGTGCTCCTGCCCCATCATGTGCTTTAGATGTTGTGAGAGCGAGATGCCGAGATAGGGACGGACACAGGAGGCTGTAAAGCCTGCTGGCTGCTCTGATCATTGAGCAGCACATTGAGCCATTCTCTCTGCCTGAAATAGCTTTTGCTGATGTTAATGATTTTTTTCTCTTATGGCTCATTTTCTTGTGAAATTACGCAGCTGCAGGGATGTAGGTAAAGAGAAGTATAGTGAAGTTTTAGTAGAGCGATAGTTTGCGAGAAGTAACCTGTCTGAGCTCTGCAAGGATGTTAGATTGTGGTTATACATTCATTTTTACTTAAAATAATCGTTGTATGTAATGTAATAATTGCAGTGGTACAATGTTTGATGACTTCAAACAGCAGTCCACTGACCTCACCATCTTCAAACACATCAGAACTGAAAATTTCCAAAGACATATCACAAAAAAATCATTCTTAGATGTTTGAATATCACTTGAGGAGGCAGTATGGCCCCAATACTTTTTGGCCCCTCGCTGCTGGACTTGTTTACATGATGGTTTATTGACATGAAGACTGAACTTTTGATGAGGACAGACAGTATAAAGGCAGGAACGCACTGGAAGCGTATGAGCTATGCTTTTGCAAATGCAGGTCCGTCGCTGCTTCAAACTCGGGTTTGATTTTTAGAAGTCAAGTGGAACTTAAATGGATGTTGTAAGGTTAGTAGCCTCGGGGTAACATGACATCATGCAAGGTTTTTGACCACTTTCTTGTTGAGAGTTTGGCTACTGGAAGTGGGTGAGGAAAAGGTCAATTAACAAAGCTCTGAAGTGTGACTGCAAGCTTAGTGGGTGCAAGAAAATTACATATTTGGACAGAATATATGAAATAAGAAGTCTGACTGGACAACCAGCTGGTATCCACATATATGAACCAGAACCAGACGTGTTGATTAATAAACATGCTAATGAACCCATCACAGTGTCACAGTGCAGTATCAGTGATGCTGCTTATACAAATCTCTCAGCTGCAGTTATTCATAAAGCATCAAATGAACAGCATCTATTGCCAAGTGTCAATAATTGCATCCAGTGCGCTCTGGCCTTAACGACTGAATGTGAGTTTACATGTATTTTCACATTTCAATACGTTTGTTTATATTTGTAAACTATGTAAAGTTAACATTTACATTAAACATGGCTTGTATTTTTTGGTGAGTTAAGGAGTTTCAAAGGGGAAAAAAAGCTTATTCTCCATCCATAAAGCAAAGTTCTGTAAGAAAATATGTGAATATTCCCCAAATTAGTTTTTAGTTTGTATCTTGACTATGTACAGTACTTTGTTTCACATGCTAACCTTCTTTTAAAGACATATCAAACATGCCAAATAATTCTGACTGTAATGTGTGTATTACAGTGTAATGTGTAATTTTGTGACATAGCAGAACAGTGTGCCGATTTGTTAAAAGAAGAATAAAAGTCACATTGGAAATGTCCACGTCTAACAGAAAAAAATGTGCCTTTGAATGACCAAGAAATGACTGCTGTGTATGAACTCCTAACGCTTTAACATTTTCTTTCTCTGAAAACTTTTCACAAGTGGCGCAGGAAAAGACTTACACGTCCTTATGGATGGATGGGGTAGTAGAACTTTTAAATACATGCTAAAATATACAGCTTCAATACTATTTGGACTTTAATTTGCTTTCATTAAAAACTGAATGGTTTAGAAATGTAAATAAATGAGAAGTCACTGGTTTTCTCTGGCTCACAGCCAGTTTTTGGACAAACTGAGGCAGGACTCTCGTGTTTATATTTTACTTCTGACTGACGGAGGTGATTACAGGGTCTTGGGGCTTCTACATCCGAAATGACACCACTGTGGCAGGAACAAGCTACAGTGGAACGATTTTGAGAAAAAAAAGAGAGGCTGTAATGGAAACTGGCGTCGGCCTGCGCTTTAATTATAAAAAGTACAGCATGAGGGCTCTGGGTCTTTGTTTTTTATGTCCAAATTCAGCCAACTGTCTACAAAGTTAAGTTATGCTTTATTAATCCCCGTGAGGAAAAATTATCTTCTGCATTTTAACCATCCTAACTATTTAGGAGCAGTGAGCAGCGACCAAACTCTCAAGCTATAAGGCCAAAGTCTAAAAGAAACATATGAGCGATTTGCGTTTTTTACTACAAATCATAGATACTTTAAATCCCAGCATTTTGCAAACAGTGGTGCTACTGCTGCTGTCAGAAATAACTTCTTTCAATCACTGGTTTCTGTTTCTGTGAGTGAAAATCAATTAACAAACTCTTGAAACGTGCTTGAGTGTGTAGTCCATCATATTACGTATAATTAAGTAACATTATTGTTATGAGGTAATGCAGGGCAGACTTTTCAGGTCAATCTGCACTTAAACTACATTGCCATACGATGATAATATAACATCGACAAAATTAGGTCTTTTGCACAGCAGAAATTTTGACCTCACATAGTAGGAAAAACACAGGTGTTGCTAATAACTAATACTACTACTAATATTGGCTCTAGGGCAGTGGTTTTAAACCACAGCAAGTCAGCAACCCTTTATAACTATATATGGTATTTATTTGCTTTGCCTTGAGATGTCTTTTGAACTTATTTAGCACCATTGCTGCATTTGACAGTTTTTCCTACAGATGATGCATTCAGGTGTGGGACAGTTAGCTTCCTCTCTCCATGAAACCATGAAGCCAAGACGTTTTCACTGTGTTTTATTCTGTGTTCACTCTGTGTTGAGGGCTGAGATATTTCAGCTTTTTGAGCTTTGTTAACAGTGACAAATCTTCCCATCGCTGCTGTGACATCATTATTTCTGACGGCTGATTTTTGTGAAAGTGAAATTATTGTTATGAGGCAATTAATGTGGTTTCAAAAGTGTGCTAATTGCATTCCAAACTCTATTGATATTAATGGAAACCAAAAGCTGCCTGGAACAGCAAAAACATAAACAAAAATCTAAAACTTTAGTGCATGCGTTTGAAATTGATGAGCAAAAATATAACATGCACATGACTTTTGGCTAAAACTTGCAAACACACTGATATGGTCATTTAAGGGCAACAGCAGCAGTAGCTGCACTCACAGTACAGCTCTATTTGGGTTCAAACTCAGGACCTTGTTTCTGCGGCGACAGTAATCACAACTGAGCCACTGTGCCGCCCCAGGGGGCACTTGTGCTGCCTAATATCCCGGCACCGTCCTCGTTATATATATAAAAGATAAGCAGTTATGTTAATGTGGTTATTAATTAAGTAAATCGGTGCATTCCTTTGCAGATAATCGTATGTCAACATACAGTACTTGTCTTCAGATATTACATGGAATGTCTTAATATGAACTCAGGCATGAACTCAGAATCCTAAAGCACTGAGGAAAATTAGGTTTTCTTATTAATATGATAATTTGTGCAGCAAGAAACTCCACAGTCTAATCAGATCACCCACTTAGTTTCTCTCCACTTTCTAACATTGTGTGCTGTTCTTGTGTTTCCCCAAGAATTTGTCTCCGCACAGATACACAGGCATATGTCACTGAGTAAGATTTACTTAAAAAGTTAGCACAAGCACAAATCTTAAATACATCTTTTTGTGGAACTAGTAATAAATTGAACCTGCTTGCTAAAATGATTCTGTCAGGACTGAAAGTGCAGGGTGTATGTGAACAGAGTTGGTCCAGAGAAGTGTCTGGAGGAGACAGACAGACAGCTCAACAGTGAATTGCCATGTAATGATCTCATAGCATCCAATGAGGAAGACCCTCAGCATCAGGTAAAAAACCTGTGATTGTACTGCTTCATTGATTTTGGCTGTGACAGAGTTCACTACTGTACGTACATGATGCATCATTATCAGCACTCATGTCCTTTAGGCATGCTTGGATTTTATTCTCAAAATATCTTTACTGATTTTATAATTTTGTCTTTGGGACAGTGCTGTGAACAACTGTACAACTCTAAAAGGGCACTTCTGTCCTGTAGCAATGACAGGGTGATCTAAATTCGGATGAGTTTTGTACAGTGGCATGCACATGTCATTTTTAATTTTGAGATGCAACCACCTTTTGTGGCAATGGCCAACACTGTGTTTTATTGTGATATAAGTCAAGTCACTGTGGACGTTTTCTGTATTAAGCCAGACCATGATCCTTCTCTAACCTAAACTGAGTGCTGTGAGAGCCTAAACATAACCATAAAAAAGTTGAATAACGCTGTAGTCAGATCAGATATTCTGGCAGAAAACAAATAAAATACATGGTCAGAGAACATTTTACCGATATGTTCAGTATCAACCTTTCTGCAACTTGCCAGATACATTAATTAACATTTCCTCATTATGTCAATAGAAAACATAATCCGGTCTGCATTACATTTCCTTCAAAACGTATTGATGTTGCAAATTAGTAGTAATGAAATAAAATTTAGAGGGAGGGTTGTTTAACATCTCCTGTAGGAAAAGCTCAGATGTGAATAATAAAATGAATGATGGTGCTTCAGTTTCAGGGTCCTTGTATTGTGCATGCAGGTTCACTGTCACACTGTCATGGCTTACTGGGACAATTAAAACAACAGTGCTATCGTTGACACCTGTTTTTCTCCTAGTTTTTCTCAAGTTAAAATGTCTGCTGCAAAAAAGGCTTATTGTTCTCAGTGAAGTTCCCACCCTGGCCCCTCACCCGACTAATTTCCCGCCTACATACCAGCTTCAGTCAGCATTCACCACTTTTCTAGCTTTGTCAGTTTGCCCTAACCTTCAAACAATTTCTCTATTATGGCTGCCAGCCTGTATGACCCTTTGGTCCTTTTGGTTTTGTGTCTTTCTGTCTGAATATCTTCTGAGATTATAAAACATTTCACCCCAATAGGTGGATGGGAGTTTAGAAATAAGCCAAGCAAGCTAGCTTACTGCTTTGTTGAAATGACGATAACTGTTAATCTATTCCATCTCACTTGGACTTGGACAATCTTAGAGGATGTTAACCAGATTTAATGCTGCTTCTAGCCCATAAACTAGCAACAACTACTTAGCATAGCACCGGCAAAAAATAAAATAAAAATCCCCTCACAGACAGAATTCATTGGAATAATAAATGATTTCTTTTCTGACAGACGGACAGATTTCAAACAATGAACTATGGTCAGCCAATTGTCTGCAGGCTTTCAACATCATAAAACACAACTGTGGATGATTTCTCTGATTAGCACACCTTGAACCATAAAGGGTAAACTAATCAGTTAAAGTGCAGTGCTGGATTTTTTTGTTAAAAGAACCTAATTTCAGCTCTGCTCATCCACATATTTTGGGATGTTTTTAACTGTGTTAGAACAGACTGTACTTTAAAAGTTGTGGATGTTCCTTTGTGTGTTGGACATTTTCTGTTTCCATGCTGTGCTACAAATGAACTTCAGGCTTTTAGTTTCCAGTCCGATGTTTGCTAAAGGGGTACTGCATTGCTTTTACATTGAAGTGCATGTTGTGGTGGTGGTCTGAGGGTGACAGCTGACTGTTGTTTTGTTTTTTGCTTCTGTTTTGATAGTGTCTCCTTGGGTTATTTAAAGGAATAGTTTGCATTTTGAGAAATATGCTTTTTCGCTTTCCTGCTGAGAGTTAGATAAAAAATTTGATACAAATATAGTATGAATAAATATGAAGCTTAGCTTAGCACAAAGACTGGAGTGTCCGCTCCAAGACTCCAACTCCGACTCTAACTGTTTGCTTCTCTGCTGCATTTGGGAATAATTTGCTCGGCTACATGAAAAAGATATTTGTAGATATAATAAAATAAAATAAAACTTCATAGTGTTGAGTTTTGTCTTTTTCTTAAACTTCATAGATGGGAAAAGTTTCTCGTGGGCATTGAAATAGCAATGTTTACAGTGCATTGAAGGTGAATGATGAGGTCAGGCTTACCTGCATGTTTTTTGTGTGCCCGTCATGATTTTCCCTTCAAAATTGCTTCATGAGTCATTGTTGTGGTAATTTTCTGAACCGGAACGTCTCCCCCGACACTTAACCTCCCGCCAGTTCACAGAGCTGGTTCACCTGCTGTCTCCTGACTGCCACATGCAGAGAGCAACAGAGCTGATGACACTCGTGTGCAAAGCTCTCAACAGGGTCCAACTCCTCTTTGTGTGTGACTCAGGAAAATTAGATATGTGAGGAAATCACATTTTCCTTTACCGCCTACTTGATGACGTGCAGTCAAATTAACATTACTAGGATTTTCAAGTACATTATGATGTTGAATTTGACTAATTGTTCGCGATTGCATCATCAAATACTCAATTGTTGCTTTAGAAAAATGACAAAACAGATTTTGCGGCCTTAAAACCTTCTACAGAAATAAGAACAGTCACCACACCTTTACATACAGTACCTGTGGAGCAGATTTCTGACAGACAAATAAAGAATGATGGTGCACAATTATTTTCATTCATGTGTGGGAGACCTTGATTGTAATGTGCTCTGACATTTTGCAAAGAAAATAGGCCTACTTATAGTTTATGGTGATTGCATGTGAGAGGGAGGGAAGGTCCTCCTGATGTGAATCTGTAACTGGAGGTGATCTAACGAGGTGAGAAATAACCATCAGTTATCACCTGTCGACACAGGGTATTAGTGTGAGCATGAACACACTGCAGGTGTCCGAATAGCTTTCTGCAATTACTTTAATGTTGTGAGCTCTATTTTGGATTCTATTCAGTTTGAGTTTCTTCTCAATTATGAGCAGACTATCACATGATAGCAACAGTTTCATGCTTAATTACAGTTAAATTTTCACATCACCAGAGTGGAAAAGTATGTGTGTGTGTGTGTGTGTGTGTGTGTGTGTGGTTCGAGTGCTGAGATATCTCTTATATTCTTTCAGAGTTAAACACAGTTGATAACACATAAAAAAATCTAAATGTAACTGCTGAAGCAAACAAAACAGAAACACATGAAACATAACATCCTGGCTCTTGGTCAAAGGTACGTATGCAAGGAAATATAGTGAGTGAATAAATAATTCTTTCTTTTGTTTATTATGAGTGAAATTAATAAGAGATCAATTTTAATCATCCACATCTTTTATTCTTAATTTTTTTGTATTCTACTCACACATATGACAAGGATTTGTTTTGCCATGGTTCTGCCGCCCTATTGTTTATAAATGAAATTATTCAATAAAGCATTTTAAAAAGTGCATTAAAAACTAAAAATATCATCTAGAGAAAACATCCTTTGACAAGGGCAAAGACAGCACGTTTTGAAAAGGGGCTCATATGTAACAACAAGAAAATGTCTGTAGTTTTAGTTTTATCTAATGTCTCAGCTCCACACTGTCCACATTTTCCATTAGGTCGTCCTCATCTCTGCCAACAAAATGTGTTCATCTCATCCTTTGTTTTCATTATCCACGCGGCTCCCAAGTCTGACTGACTGAGGTGTTACAGAGCACTTTATCTTATTGCACCAGTGAATGAAGCCTCAGAGGTAGCGGTGGAACAGGGCTGTTATGACAGCCATGTAATGTCCAAATCATCAATCTAAGGCTTTTGTTGTTTGATGATTTCAGGCTGATGAGCTCAATTAGATATTGTTTGTTGTTTGGCACTGACATATCACTCCTCCATTTTTAGTGTGTCTTGATATGATAAAGTTTGGTGCTGCAGAGGGAACAAAAGTCTTTTAGTCTTCCCTTATTAATTGTGCACGAGTCTCTCTGTGTGAGTGGTATTCATTACATTGTTGGGATACAAATATGTTAGTCTCCAGTGGGAGTCTCCTCCCACCTGAGGACATATCAAACCATTATTTTAGGGCTCAGACTTGGTTTGAGGTTACAGTGATGATTAGGTTAATGGTTAAAGATTTGGGGTCAGGGATGAAATTATAATGATTGTGGTTAGAGTAAGCATCGCAAGAATGAATGTAAGTCAATGTAATGTCCTCATAAGTTGAGTTAATGAACTTGTGTGTGTGTGTGTGTGTGTGTGTGTGTGTGTGTGTGTGTGTGTGTGTGTTTGTGTGTGTGTGTGTGTGTGTGTGTGTGTTTGTGTGTGTGTGTGTGTGTGTACGTGTGTGTGTGTGTGTGTGTTTGTGTGTGTTTTCAGAGCTCAAATGTCATCGAGCTTGCATTCCACCTGTCATGACATTTCTCTCTCTTCCCACAACTTCCCTAATTGTCAAAATGGATGAATAACATTAGCGAAACTCTAACTTGTTACTTTTGCCATTTAATTTGCAAAATCAGACAGACAGATTAAAGATGTTTTTCTACAGTTTCTATTTATAATATGTTGGAGTTATTTCTTACTCATTGGATGGACATCTTTGGGCATCTTATTAAGCTCCCAACGGTCACCCCTCCCCACAAACTCGCAAAAACGAACATGACGTTTAGTTTGTGTCCTCAGCCAATGACCAACTCTTCACTTCCAGAAAGAGTGGCACATTTCACTGGTCGCTAACTTTTTGGGTAGATATATTTTTATAAAATAACTTGAATTGTCATTGACCTGTAACATCACATAGACCTAATACATTAAAGGAATAGTTTGACATTTTGGGAAATATGCTAACTTGCTTTCTTGCAGAGAGTTAGTTGAGAAGATCGATTCCCCTCTCGTGTCTGTTTGGTAAATCTGTAGCTAGAGCCAGCAGCTGGTTATCTGATCACCTTTAAAGCTTACTAATCAACACGTCTTATCTTGTTTGTTAAATATGTACAAAAAAGAAAGTTTAAAAACGACAATTTGGGGTTTTGCGAGGGTTAATGTGCAGGACTATTTCTTGGAGTTGACTCTAGGCCAAGAAATAGTCCCACACAAACCCCCCCCCCCCATAAAACCAAGTTTTTGTTTTTACACTTTGGTTTTTGTTGTTGTTGTTGTCCCAAAATGACATTGGGAAAACATGACATTTTATCCAGGTGTGTATTTGAATGTGTACCAGGCAGTTTATATGCTTAATTAGCATCCTAACTGCAAGTGTTGGCTACAGAGCTGTCATTCATGTCTGAGACTCTTGGTGTCTGCACTGACAAACACTACCTCTCCATTTACCTCCGTTTGCAAAGATGAAATCTAGCAAACAGTTCTCTCTGCAAGCACAAACATATGGGAATGCTCACAATTACAATGCCTCATTGAATGCACCTCAGACTGCTGATTGCCTAAATGTTTGTAAAAGTGACAATTTACACAATTTCTTCCATATGGACGGTTGTAACCCTCACTGTAGTAGCTATGCATATAAACATTGCCCTACAGTGATACACATCCACTGCTAAATATCCAATATGACAACGCTGCAACTCTAGGCCTGCCAGGCTGCAATACACTGCTGCTAAAGTCAACACATTTTGTGAAATGAGTTTTCCTGAGAACTCTGAAATGCAGATTTTGTTTTGTGAACACAAATTTATGTGAACATTGTGTTCATCTACCATGGAAGGATTATGTGACAATGCCATAAATTGGACTTTGTGATAATAGTACTTTTATAAGCTACGGGCCAATCTGATTTTATTGACCATATAGGCTATAGCTGCAATGACATGGGTCATTGAATCTGTGGCGTACTGGATAGTTTTCAGTGATGTCAGCATGATGTGTGGAAGGTTTTGGCAAAGGATCCAGG